>PVJH01000826.1:0-258779 GCA_004026705.1 Nesogale talazaci | reverse complement strand
GGCAAATAGAGTTAATGTCTTGCCTTTGTTACTGGAAATTATCTACAGCACTCATTATATTGGTATGGAGACATACTTTTAAAATATTAATACCACTATCGATAAAATACTAACATTTAACTTTGACTATGAAATGCTATTTCTTTGGCTATCGGAATAAATGTTTATCTGCTTCACTTTAAACATTTATGCTTCCACAGCCTTCTGACCATCAAGGCAGTCATGATGCTCAAAAGCATTCTAATTAATTCCTACAATGAGGTAAGCTCTCTAATGGACTTTGTACAATTCTAAAGAGAAATCAACTGTCTACCACAGTCTCTGAGTGAAGTAGAGTTACTATTTAATTTTAAGAAGAGTTCCACCACTTTTTCCTTCTCGCCAAGCAGCTACCTTTGAATTTTTAAACAGACCTCTCTCTGTGGCAACAAGCTGTGGAGAAAGAGTACTTTTAGAGAAAGTTATTAGACTTCCAACAGGGAATAGGTTGTGAGAAGGGGATGAGAATCAGAACAGACAGGTTTTCCTAAATTGCTCTTCCTGAGGTTGAACACCGAACAACAGCAATGTCCTGAGGTTTTTTAATTGTGAAATTTATAACTTTTGGTTTTTGTTGTATACAAAATAAATAATAAAAAATCCCTCTTGTAAAGCTGTTCAAAAAGGAACCTTCAAAAAACTCATGAGAAAATTCCATGATCTTTTCCTCCCATTTCCCCTTGAACCTTTGAATCCCTTTCATGTATCTTGAATGAAACTCTCGCCTTATGTTTGTTATGACCTGCTTTTACATGGCCCATGTGACAAGTAAGGTGCTGCATTAACAGAATCCCTTACTCAAAAATAATTAACATATGAAATCATCAAGAAGATTAAACACTTAGAGTCCTTCTTTACAGAACCGGTATATATGTATATGTATGTGTGTATATATATGTATACACACACATATATATATATATCAAGGAAATAGCTTTTCTCCCACCTTTTGGTGGATTATTTATTTCATGTCATTGAATATTATTTGAAAGAATTCATTTACAACTTTCTTGTAAAAACTTAAAGCATTTTCATTTAGACTGAGAATTGATAGTTTTACTTCTAATTGTTAGTCAGAGTAGACTAGAGAAAAAAATTCAAAAAGACTCATACGTGTATAAGAAAGAGCTTTGTGTACAAGGGCAATTAAATAGTGGAAAAACATTCCAGTCACGATCAAGCCCTTAAGTCTGATCTTAGCCCCTATGTCCGGTACCAATCTATAAATTCCTCTTCAGACTCATGAAACATAGGCAATGACACAGAATGCAGGAAGATCACAGGTCAGTGGATGGAAAGTTTTGTGTATCCAGTGGCAAATGTCTCCATGGGACTCAGTGCTGGCAAATGTCTCCATGGGACTCCTCAGCTCCAGGCTCTGGCTTAGCTCCGTGTGTCTTGTCAACAGGGATATCTCCCAGGAAGTGAGTTTCCTGCCTTTAGCGAGGTGTTTCTCTCCTTAGTGCCTCCAAGTGAGGTCATCAAGCTGCAACTGGATTGATAGGCTAACCTCTGCCCCTTCACATTCTCACTCACTCAGTTTAAGTCTTGCTAGTCATTTTGCTTTCACCTGCTATGTGGTTATAATTTTTAGTTAGGCATTTATTTGCATTTTCCTTCAGGGATATGGATGATACCTAGATTGTTCTTCTACTAGTTGTTACATGGAGGCTCTTTAAAAAATCACCTGTGTTTTAAAACTGATGACGGTCAAGAACAAAGTTGACTATTAGTTAGTTATGCCTGGATCCACAATCACTGCTCATGAAAACAGCAGTCTAGAATACAAATGGTGAATTGCACTAAGTGAATAGGCATGCACAACGTCTAATGAAGAGCAAGGACGTCACTTTGAAGACCAAGGCGCACCTGACCCAAGCTAAGGCATTTTCAATGGCCTCATATACTTGTGAACTTTAAACATTGAATAAAGAAAAAGTTAATGTATTTGAATTATCGTGCTGATAAAGAATATTGAAAATAGCATGGACTACTAGACGAAACTAATCTGTCTTGGAAGACGTATGGCCATAGACTCCTTAGAAGGCAAGTAAGACTAGACTTCATCTTAAGTGCTTTAGACATGTTATCAGGAAAGACCAGTCCCTGGAAAAAAGACACCATGCTTTGTAAATTGGAAGACCAAGAGAAAGAGGCATAACTTTTAGGAGATGAACTGACTGAAGCAGAAAGCTCAAACATAATAAGAATTGTGAGGATGGTGTAGGACTCGACGGGGAGTGCTTGGTTCTTTTGAATGTTGAGTCATCAAGAGTCTGAGTCTTCCTGTGTTTACCGTTTCCATTTTGTATTCTTTCCAACGCTCTGTCCCCAAGCTTGATCGCTGGACAAATGCCACCCTTTGGGTTGTATGTCCAATGGAAGGCATACTTCACTGGTATTGCTCTTCACCTTATACACATCTCTATTGTTTGGCTGGAAATTGATACATATGAGAGAATTCAGTTTCAGGTTTGAAGGGTGTCTAAGAGCCGTAGTCTTGGGCATTCCACCACTCTTTATCCAACCAGTCAATTTTCTTTTTTATGTTTAATTTTCACATTTTTCTTCCACTATATCCAGGACTTAGTACACACTATTCAGAATAGTTTGCTGTGATAAGTGAGTTTTGCCTAGTTCAGAGTTTCCCAAAGTGCCTAAAACTGCCCCTCGGGGGGGTATCAGAAAGATCCAGTGAGAAACTGCAAAAGTGGACACCTACACTTTATTCTGAATTAGGGGAATAGTCTGAAACATCTTAATTACTAGGGGTTACTGAGTATATATTTTTTTTCTAAAAATGGGCATATGTTAAGTCAGTCTGACTAGAGAAACAAATCCAGTGGCGCTTATATATGAGTTAGAGCATCAGTTCGCTACCTGTGGGTCCTCTAAGGCCATCAGAAAACACAAATATTTCACATATATAATTACATGCTGTTTTGTGATTAATCATATGCTTTAATTATGTTTAATTAGGTTCAATTTGTAACAACAGAAATACATCCTGCATATCAGATATTTACATTATATTAGATAAAACTGTAGCAAAAATACAGTTATGAAGTAGCAACAAAAGTAATTTTTTGCCTGGTGATCACCACAGCTTGAGGAACTGTAGGTCAGAGATAGCCAAGCATTTTACTGGGTTGTTTTCTAGAAAGGACATGGGAAGTCAAGGTTTTGATTCCTGGGAGTTGTATTTGGTTATTATTCACTGAAGGGACAGAAATGACTGTGATAAATGTAAATTTTTAGCTCTAAGGATAAACTTTCCCCTTGAACTTCTCTCAGGCTCTGCTGCTTTGTCAAAATGGCTCACCAAAATTCAGGCCTTGGCTTGCTAAATCCAGAGGCCAAAGGCAATATTGCATATGAATGGGATAGTTTAGATAAGAAAGGATTGAATTTTTCTTTCTTAAGTATATGCTTAGAAATGCCTGCACTAGAGCTATATTTATTTTTTCTATCTACTGTTATTGATATAAAGTGTATAGAAATGATTATTGGAATGTATGAATAGCAAAGTTGTCAGTTCACTGCCTTCAGCCATTAAATTGGGTATTTGAGTGGGTCAGAAGGCAATTCCTGCAAAGAAGGCTATGAAAAGGTAAGCCCCACACAGGGTCTTGAGTGCTCAGAACTTTGCAATTGAAAAGACTTGCCTGGAGAACTCTTGGCAGTTTAGCAAAAAGAAGGAGCCATTGGTCCTTTTAAATTTTGAACTGGAGATTTGCTCCTGAAGCTGGGAAAATTTAGAGCCATGGAGTATCTCTCCTCTCCAGACTGGACGTTAAAGGGAGCCAGCTCACTTCATGACCACCTGGATCCACTTGTTGAGTGGAATCAGGAGAGAAGCAGCAAAGGAGAGGCAGGTTTAGTCTGGCCACTGACACCTGTGAACCTGTTTCAGAGGGACTAGAGGGATGAGAAAAATAGGATGGTCGATCTGAAGTGTAAAGATTGTGCAGGACCTGAGCTTGTGGCATAACCAAGGGTGACAAGAGGGAGCTAGGGATGTTGATAATTTGTAAAGGGGCCCAAGGTGGAAAGATGAGATGATCAATGAGCACCTTGGTGAGATGAAGCAAGGCGGCCCAAATGGAGATGACTGGAACCCGACCATTTGAAGAGAATATTTTTAAGCCTGGGAATTGGTGCCCCTTGCTCCTGACTTTATGGATGGCTTGTCCTGATTTAACTTCATCGATGGATGCAGACTCACAAGTTTTCAACTAAAATAAGAGTCTTCACATTGAAGAAGCTTCTGGAATTATAGGGCAGTACTGAAATTGGATACCCAAAATTGGGGCCGAAGTTGTCGTGATTTTTAATTTCCATGCATCTTGATTTTCCTAACTTTCCTCTCTTTAGGAATTGGTGGTTAGAACAGTAGTTGTATCTTATGTGTCTTGCTGGCAAACTTTGAGGCCCCTAGTTGTTACACACCAAAGTGAGGTGGTGTATAACATTGTAACTTTATCTTTGTGGATTATGTTATGTTAATTGAACTTCATATCTCCCCAAACTATTGTCCTGAGCCTCCAGGTCCCGCAGAATATTCCTTCAAAGTGTTTGAATTTGCCTAAGATGTTTTCGTAAGTTTGACACTGCATGTTCTTCTTTATCCACAAATATATTTGAAGCACATATAAAGATATATATTAAAGAGCTTCAGAAAATTTATGGAAAAAAATTTATGATACTTTGGTTCCATTTTTCTGTGAACACTTTGATATTTTTACTTTCATGTTTTGTTTTTTCTTTGTAAGGTCTTTGTGTCTTTGGTTAGATTCAATCCTAAGTACTCCATTTTTGGATGCGAGTTGTAAATGGTATTTTTATGGTTTCCTTTTTAAAGTTTTCTTTATTAGATATGGTCATCAGATTGCTTCTTGTATGTTAATCTTGTACCTTGACATTTTGTTGAGTCCTTATGTTAATTCCATGGTTTTATGGTTCTCTTTTTGAGACTGAAATTTTCTCTATATAGAATCACATAATTTGAAAATAGATACTACTAGGTAATAATACTTTTTGCCAATCTTGATGAATTTTCTTTCCCTTTCTCACCATATTGCTTTGGCTAGAACTTCCAATATAATATTGAGTAGAAACAGTGATAAAGGGCATCATTGTGTAATTCCTGTTTGCCAGAGGGATGTTTTCAGTCTGTTGTTGGTTGTTTAATTATGTTCCTTTCTGTTTCTATTGTGATGATAATTTAAAAATTTTATCAGGAATAGAGATAATGATACTGTCAGAGAATTTTCTGCAATGACTGATATAATCATGTGGATCCTTTCCTTTGTTATATTTCTGTAGTACAATGTTTCTCAAAGTGACAATACTGTTCCCTGAACATTTTGGAATGATTCAGAAGGACCTGTTAAAGCAGATAACTACATTTAATCCTGGATTTTGTGTTAAAGTACAAAAGTTTCTAGTTGCTGGGGGTTGGGATGGTGCTGAGTAGTTCTTTTTCTTCTTCTCTTCTTTTCCCTGAAAAGAGGGAAGTAGGTCAACTAAGTTTCAGTACCTATGATGTAGTGGATTACGCTGATTGGTTTTCAATGTTGACCCATCCTTGCATTCCTGGTTTGATCCCCCTTGGTCATGATTTTTCTTTTAAGGATTCTATTGGCTATGATTTTGTTTGCTATAGAGCAGCTTAGTGTTATAGAAAATTATGCAGAAATAACTGAGTTCTTAGAGAATCTAACTTCCCTAACCATACTGTTTTTACTATTTGTAACTTCTTGCATTCCTGTGATATAATTGTTAAAACTCTATGAGCACATTATTATTGATTACAGTTCATGGATTAGATTAGTAGTGTTCACTCTTTGTTTTGTATAATGCCATAGGTCTGGCATAATGTCATGAATAATAAATAATGTTATATTTTCAAAATGACCGTATTATTCAGAATAGTTTTATTGCACTAAACACATGTGTGCTTCACTTATTTGTTCCATGCCCCCTCACCAGGAACTGTGGCAACTGCTGATCATTTTACTATCTTCATAAGTTTGCCCTTTGCACAACAGCAGATAGTTGAAATCATACATTATGTAGATCTTTCAGGTTGTCCCTCTTCACGTAGCAAAAGGCATTTAATATTCCTACCTGTCTCATAGCTTGCTGTATTATTTCATTTTATTGCTGAGTAACATTCTGTTGTTAGGATATACCTCAGTATGTTTATTCATTCCCTTCTGGAATGGTGCTTAGTTTGTTTTCAGTTTTTTGCCATTATGATTAAAGCTGCTGTAAACATTCATGTGCACATTTTAATGGACATTTTATCTAATATTATTTTCACAAATGCACAGGAGAAATTGTTAAATTATATAATGCGTTTACACTTAACTTCGTTTTAAAAATTACTCAAATGCCTGGAAAAGCAGTTGTCCCATTTTGCATTGCAGACAGTAGAGAATGGAAGTTCTTGCTTTTCCTTGCCCTTGCCTATAAGTGGTATTTTATCATTAAACCAGGTACATAGAGGAGCCCTGGAAACTAGTGGTGACACTTTGGATTCCTAAATGCAAGGTCAACAGTTTGAAACATCAGCCACTCCTCAGGAGAAAGATGGGGTTTTTGACTTTTAAAAAGAGTTACAGTCACAGGAATTCACAGGGCAGTTTTACTGAGCCCTACACAGTTGCTGGAAGCTGGCATCAAACTGATGGCAGTGAGTTTGATTTGTGACGAGGTGTGTAGCAGATTTATTAAAAATTTGAATATTGCTTTTTAGTTATAAATTTGTTTACTTTGTTCTTAGGTGCCCACCTCTTTGGTTCTGATATATAGCAACCCTATGCACAACAAAGCAAAACACTTTATTCACGTTAGTCTTTTGAAATTAATTTGAAGGATCCATAATTTACATACAGTGGTAGTGTTGTCAGGTGCTGTGGAGACATGCCAACTCATGACCACTCCATTTACAATAAGGGAAAACATGACATTCTTATGTGAGACATCCCCACAATTGTCATGCTTAAGCACATTGTTGCACCCATTGTGTCAACCCATCCCATTGCGGGCCTTCACTGACCTTCTGCTTTACAAAGCGTGATGGCCTTTTCCAAAGACTAGTCTCTCCTGAGAACAAGTCCAAAGTATGTAAAACTTGCTTCTACGGAGAATTCTAGCCTTACATTTTCCAAAACTGACTTGTTTGTTCTAATAGGGGCCAATGTACTTTCAATATATATATTTTGCAAATACCATAATTCACATACATTATTTTTTTTCTGGTCTTCTCTATTTATTGTCTAATTCTACTGGTATATGAGGCAATTAAAAATACAGTGTCATGGGTTAGGTACACCTTCGTCATCCAAGTGATATCTTTGTAACTCAACACTTTAAAGAGATATTCAAAGCAGATTTGCCAATGCAATAAGTTGATTGATTTTTTTGACTGCTTCTTTCAATAAACATTGACTGTGGATACATGAAAAATGCAAGCCCCCCAAAGTCTGCCATTTATAATGTTATCTATTAACACAGTTGTGTATTATTTGTTTTTATTTACATTTATTTGCAATCTTTTTTACCAATAATTTTATTGGGGGCTCCTACAGCTCTTATAACATTCAGTGCATCCTTTGTATCAAGCACATTTGCACACATGCTGTCATCTTCATTTCCAAATATTTTCTAATTGAACCTTTGTTATAAGCTCCTCCTTCCCCCTCTTTTTAAAAAAAAATCATTCTATTGAGGGCCCATAAAACTCCCATCATGATCAACACACATGTCAATTGTGTGCATACCCTATTTGCACATCTGTTGCCATCATCACCCTGGAAACATCCTCCCTCCACCTAGGACCCCAGGACCAGCTCCCCATATTTCCCCTTCCTTCCCCCTCTTCTCCTTCCCCATGAACCTTTAATAATTTACACATTATTCTTAATTTTTCATATTTTACTCAGTCCGCTGTGTCCCTTCACCCACTTCCCCACTGTCCATATTTCAGAGAGATCATATGTAGATCCCTGCAATTGGTTCCTCCTTCCACTCCACCCTCCCTCCATGCACCACCACCCCCATCACCACACCAACCACTGGTCCAAGTGATCACTTATCAGGTGTTAAGAACTAAAAATCATAACATTGCATATTTACCTCCCTGATATGACTGCTGATGACAAATAGGTGCATAAGCAAATATGGTGAAGAATGCTGATGGTGCCCAGCTAGCAAAAGATATAGCGTCTGGGGTCTTAAAGACTTGAAAGTAAACAAGTGGCCATCTAGTTCAGAAGCAACAAAGCCCACATGGAAGAAGCACATGAGCCTGTGTGAAGGTTTTGAAGGGAGCAGGTGTCAGGCATCAAAGAACTAAAATTTGTATAATTATAAAGGAGGGAGAGTACTGAGTGGGGACCCAAAGCCCATCAATAGGTGAGGCAGCACCCCTTGCAAGAGGGGTTGCAGGAAGGAGAGGAGAGTCAGGGTACAGTGTGGCAACAATGAAGTATGCAACTTTTCTCTAGTTCCCAAATGCTTCCTCCCACCCACTATCATGATCCCAGTTCTACCTTGCAAACCCGGCTAAATCAGGGCATGTAGACTGAAGTCAGGAAGTCAGAAACATGGTGAATTCAGGAGAGATGATCCCTTCAAGACCAGTGGTGGGTGTGGTATTTGCAATTTTTACTGAGACCTGCAGACGTTGATTTTCATTAGCAAGTTCTGTTGAAAGTCCTTGCCTTCAAAAAGCAAAGTGATGGCAACTGTTCCCAATAAGTCTTCCTCCAGTACTGAGGCAGTGTTCTTCTTCATAAAATCCAGTTTCTTTGGATTATATGCTCAGCATACAAAATGGATAGCTATGAGGGAAGAATCTAATCTTGACACATGCCTTTCCCAACTTTAGATCATATGGTATTCCTTTGTTCTGCTGAATTATTGCCTCTTGGACTATGGATGGGTTCCACATGGGTACAATAAAGCATTTTGGACAAGGAATGTGGTAGTTTGTTAAGAGCTACCCAGTTCAATGAGTTGTATTGTCAATAAAGACAAGTAACTATCTCTCTCCTACTCTTTGCTTTCAGGTAAGTACCCTTGGATGTCAACAATGATCTGTCTCATTCCTTGTCCTTCTCTTAATCAAGCCTGGATCTGTCACAACTCCCTAGCAATGTATTGTTGCAATTGTTAATGAATGATTTTTAGCAAAATTTTATTAGCATGTGAGAATAATAATATTGTTTCATAATTTCCACATTCTATTGTGTCGCTTTTCTATGGAGTGGGTAGAAACATGGATCTCATAGTTGGGTGGCCAAGTAGATGTCTACACAATCTCTTGGCACAGACTAGAGAGCATGTCCAGTGCTTGACTAGGTGTTGACATTTCATTTATTAGTCTGTCAATTCTTGGAGCCTTGTCTTTTGCTTGGATTCCTGCTGGCTAGTGGTTATACTTTGGGCTGCTAAGCACAAGGTCAGTAGTCTGAAGACTCAGGAGAAAGCCTAGTTTTGTTTTTTTTTTTACTCCTCTAAAGAATTACAGTCTTGGAAACTGACAGGGACAGTTACACCCTGTCCTACAGGGTTTTTATGAGCTGGTGTTGATTTGATGGCAGTCGGTTTTGTTTTTCATTAATGCTTTTGGTACAGCTTGGACTTCTTCCTTCAACACAATGGGATTCTTTATCATGTTCTACTTCTTTAAATGGCTGATAATTGACTGATTTTGTATTGGTATGGTGACTCTATGTATTCCTTACATATTCTTTTGATACTCCTTGCATCATTTAGTATTTTGTCCATGGAATCTTTCAATACTACAAATGAACGCTGGCATTTTTCTTCACTTATCTAAGATTGAGATATGCTGAGCATGTTTTACCTTTTTGGTTTTCTAACTTGTGGTGGTCATGTATTCGTTATGCCAATTTCATGATTGGGATTTAGGGGTGGAGTCTAGTCTGTTAATTAGCCAATGAGTAGTTGTTGAGGCCTCTGTGTGGGCATGGCTTTCACCTGAGAATTCTGGGAAGTCTCGCGGTATTTCCCAATTGGAGAAGAGAAACTTGACTCTCAGTCCCTGAGACCACGAACTCCTGACAAGATGAGATGACAGCATGCTGATCAATCCTGATTCCTTCAGAATCAAGGAGAAGCCACATGGGCTTGCCCTGATGGAACCAGACCTCTGGGGCCAGAGAAGTCACGAGAGATCCCTGCTAGTGCTGAGATACTTCTACTGCCAATGGACACTGCTGATGAACCCTGAGCCCTGGAAATGAGGAGCTATGGGGAGACCCCTGCCAGCACCAGGATGCCTCTACCCTAGCTGGATAGACAGGACTCTGTACCCACTGGCCTGTGACTTTTTGAGTTAGAAGGAGACTTTATATGCTTGTATAGGACATATGGGCTAGTATCGGACTTAGGAACTTGGACTGGATTGGGTTGGGATGTTTTCTGAATGTTTGTTCCTCTTGTATATAAACCTTTCCTTTATATCCATATGCACGTCTATGAATTTGTTTCTCTATTCTACCCAAACTAACACATAACCATAGGTCTTGGTCCAGTTCATTATAATAATCTACTTAGTCTTCTTAAGACATCCTTTGAAATTTAGTTTTTTTGTTTAATATTTGCTCTAATTTGATTTAGTTTCTCTATAATCAAGAGCAAATTTGCTCTTGTTACCATTTTCTTTGTTACCATTTTAATATTTTCTATTCTCGTCTTTTTAATGACCTCTCCCTTTGTTCTTTTATGAAGTTTTTGATGATACTCTATAACTCATCTTCCTTATGGTCAGTAGAGTTCAAGGCATCAAATCTGTTTTTGAGATTATTTCTAAATTCTAATAATTAATGATTAAACTCTAATAATTAAATTGTAATGATTAATTGGTGGTTATCAGAGGTGGCCAGCCTCTGATGTACTCATAGCAAGGGTTCAACAGGAGTTGTGCAGTGATAATTACTATTTATTATAACAACGATATAGAGATCTTAAGAGAGAGAGAGAAAAGAACAATAGGAGTTACACATATATCGTTTCATGGTACATGCTCACCACTGCCTCGCTAGATGGTCCACGTGGAGGGAGAGTGAGGCAAGAGATTATATGATGAGGGAGAGTGTCCGGAGCTGAGGGGCAGGAGAGAGAGAAACAGGCAGGAGAGAGAACCTCTATCCCATGTCCCATCCCTATATACCCTCTGGAGCCAAGCCAGGGCCCTAATTACAGGCAAGGACATACGTCACAGGAAGGGATTGTGCCATACGCACACATTATAGAAAAGGGAGTCATCAGGGTCCAGTGTGACAAGACCAGATTTCAGACTCCTCAATGTAGCTAAACAGATTAGGCTAGAGATCATTAATATTAGCACATGAATCCACCCACAGGCTTCAAGGGGAGAGAGCCATTATCCTAACAGCAGGGAAGTTAGCTCTGTTGTGAGACAACACAAAAGTCTTAAGTAACTGGGAACTACAGGGAGTATAGCTAACTTAACTTCCACATCAAATGCCGATAAACGGTTTGCTTAATATTTGGAGCATAATAATTGTGGACAAGTTCTCTCTTCATCCCACAGGTGGTCACAGTCAACTTCTGGCACGATTTTGGCTAATTATATTGAACTTCCCCATTATCTATTCCCACAGATGGAATAAATTTGATTCCAGTTGAGCTGGGGAAACTCATGCATAGTACTGTTTATGTGGTTGAAACTTTATATTGCCGTGATGAAGCTGTTGATTGTAATAAGTAGGTTTATTGTGCCTACTTGGTCAACAGGAACACGTGAGATTAAGTAGATCACAGTTTGATTGGAGGGCAAAGAGATAAATCACTCTGCAAGCTCCCCCCCTTAGCGCCCCCCCCCCCCCCCCCCCCCCCCCCCCCCCCCCCCCCAACCCTCTTCCTCTCTGGTGATCAGATCAGCTTGAGACTACTTTAGCTAGTTCTCTGCATCAACCTGTAAGCTGCACTACCTGTGGGACGGCTAACCCATGAATCATGTCTCTAGAGCTTGAGGTTCCTTTGAGATCTGCCTATGGGTGTACCTTAATACATGACAAAATAGTTACCATTAGGATGCTTTTAGTGATATTTTTTAAAGTGACTTTAGTGATGTGATAGGGTGTAAACCTCACCACTTTTTATTTCTGCTCTTTTGCTTTACTTTTGACAAATGTTCAATGCCTCTTAAGCAGCGACTTCCTCTTTCTCCATTTCATCCCTTACAACCACATGAAAACTTTGTAAAATACTATTTTTTATATCTATTGTCTTATTGCAGCTGAGTGGTATCTATTAGAATATGAATATTAAGGTAATATTAAAGAATTTTCATTGTCCCTTCCTTTGACCTTGGGAAGAAGAACCTTTGGTTTCACCATTAAGCATCTTATGAACTGAAAATTTGAGATTTGAGTACCTGCCTGATAGTAGATGGATGCACCTCCCTCATCCCTTATCAGTGAATGCTACGTTTTTTGTGGCTTTATGTCCTGAATGGTTATTTTCCTACCATTTTGTCTTTTGTTGGGGGGGGGGGGGACATCACTGCTCTCTGGCGGTGGGAGTAGGAGGCCCAGCCCCACTGCTGGAATTGAACCTCCGTCCCAGTGGGCCCCAGTCCTGCGCACAACCACTACGCCACCGCGGCTCAGCCCAAAACCTAAGACTTTTGTTTTGCTTTGTTTTGTTTGGGGGGGGGGGGCGCTACCCAGTGCTGCTCCTGAGAGCCACTGCTGGATTTGAACCGCTAAGCCTGCAGGCCACAGTACTGCACTCAACCACTTACACCACCGGGGCTCAGCCCTTTCCTACCATTTTGTTATGTGATGAATTACTTTTATTGAGTTTTGATTTGCCAAACCAGTCTTATTTCTTTGCTAGATATTACTTCTGATACAGTGTATTCTTTGTATATTTCTAGTTTCCATTTTCTATTATTTTAAAATTTTAAAGAAAATTTCTCGTGGCACATGTTGAAATTTTAATATAAATTTTGAACATATTTGCTGCAATTTTCCTTCTCTTCTTAATTGTCATCACTGTTACCTCCTCTTCCTTATTATATTCTATATAATCATTCTGATATTATTCCATTTCATAGTTGATTTTAGAAATGTATTTATTCTTCCTCACTTGACCTAATGATTTATCATTTTAATTTACTTTCAAAGATTAAGTTTTTGTAACACTTATTTTTCTTTATTGTTTTCTGCTTGATTTTATATAGGTTTCTGATATTATTGTTATTCTTTTAGTTTGGATTCAATTTGATTGTATTTCTTTCTAGTTTAAAATGAAAGTTGAAATGATTGTATATTTTTTTCTTTTCTGATGGATGCATTTAAATGTTCCACTGTATTTTCTATGCCTGTTCACCTACTTTCTAGGACCCCAGTTATACACATTATACTGTATATTGTTGCACATATCATCGACACTGTCTTACTTATCCATTGCTGCTATAACAGAAATGTGCACAGTGGATAGCTTTAACAAACCTAGACTTATCCTCTTACAGTTTAAGAGACTAGAAGTGCAAATTTAAGGTGCCAGTTCTGTTGGAACATAGAAGGTCAGTTATGGGTCAGTTCTGGAGGAAGATCTTTGTGGAGCTAGCATGGTTTGAAGATCTTCATGTGTCTTGGCACCAATCTTTTCTTGAATCTCCGAGTTTTCAGCACAACAACCCTGGGTCCACTGGATGTGCCGTTTCCTTAACTTTTATCTTTTGATAACATTAGGTCTCTCTTCCTCTGCTTTCTTCTATCTCCTTTTATCTCTTTTTTCCCTTTTATCTCTTATAAAGTAAAAGATACTGCAGTTCTCACCCTAAGGAAGCTCCCCTCACATCATATCAAAGCAGAGTCAGGGTGTTCCATTCCAGTCTGTTCATCACATTAGATCACATTAGAGGAGATAAATAGATAATGCATAGCTGTCACACTAAATCAGTACACAACTGCCAAACTACTGAGAACCATGGTCTGGTCAAGTGGACACATACTTTGGGATATACAATTTAATACATGACAGAGACTACTTTTGTGTGTGTGTGTCTTTCAGTTCCTTTGCCTCATTTCCAGGTTAACGTTTATTTCTTTAGTCTAATCCACTGTTAAACCCACTGATGGACTTTTAGTACTTAGGTCTTAGATTTATTTGCTCCTCATTTTAATTTTTATGTATATTCTAATTTTAACTATTCCTTTTTTCTTAAATATATTTATAATAATTAATTTAAGTTTTTGCTAATTATATCATCCTATGCTCTGGTTCTGTTACAATTAACTGAATATTCTCTTGATTATAGGTTACATTTTCCTTCTTTTATATATTTTTATTAGATGTTGGACATTATAAATGTTGCTTTTTGCAAACCTGGATTTTTCTATCTCTGTTTGATTTTGCTCTAATCAGCACTGATTTGGTTTACCTGAACTTATTTTTAAGATTTGTTTCAGTGGGTCTAGGCTAGGATTTGTTTTGAGACTGGTTTAGCTTTATTTCTAAGGTATAGACTTTCTGGGAGCCCTTGGTGCCTAAAGAGATATCTCAGTCTGGGTCATAAGAATTAAATGCCTTTCATTATTGCAAAAATTGTGTAAACTAATCACTTCTTCAGTTTGCAGCTCTCCTCGTTGGCTTTTCTTCCTAGTCGCTCTTCTCCAGATATGATTTTTCTAGTAAGCATGCATTATTCATCAGAAGTCAGTAAATGTCTCCAAGGAGACACTATTCACATTTTTATAGCTTTTCTTCGCATTGTTACCTCCTCCCAGATACTCAGCTCTGCAAATTATTGCTTCCATAGACTTCCTAATACAATCTCTGTCTGTTTAACTCAAGAAAAGTACCATACTTTTGTCTTTTTATTGTGGAAAGTCTAATAAGTATCTTTAGATGGAAAGGTAGGTTGATTATATAGTTTACCTTGTTATTTTTCCTTCTTTTAAAGATCATAATCTTTCATCATATTATTTAAAATCTGAGAATTGTTGTGTCATATACTCTGTACAGCATTTCTGACTGGGACAAGTGGGTTAGTACAATATCTGAGGGGGCATCCCCCAAAAACAGACTAGTGCTTTGCTGAGCAGAGCTTTCACAGTATGCATTTTTCCCTCTAGGTGAGCATCAGGCAGCTTGCTCTGAGTTAATGCACCCAGGAGCATTGCCTGGGAAGGTTTTCTGTGGTCACAGTAAATATTTTTTTTTATAAAAGCAGTTTCACTTGAACCTCTTTTTGTTCTTGTTGTAATGGCCGATTTAAGAGCGTAATATGTGGCTGTGAAATTTTGTTTCCTGCTCTGGAAAAATGCCGAAGAAACTGTTGCGATGTTGAACACGGATTGCAAGGATAGTGCTATGGTAAAAACCTCACTGGTAGGAGTGTTTTTCTCATTTCAAAAAAAGGTGAAAGGTTGGTTGATGACAAACTCTTTCTGGACATTGGGACAGAAATGTTGATAAAATTGGTGCACCTGGCTGAGCCCCGATGGCGTAGTGGTTGTGCACGGGACTGTGGCCCACTGGGATGGAGGTTCAATTCCCGCTCACAGGAGCAAAGGCTGGGCCTCCTACTCCCAAATAAAATAAAAATAAAATTGGTGCACCTGTACTCAAGGATTGATGACAGACTATTGAAGAGATGGGAATTGGTCTGGACTATCTTGAAGTGTTCAGTTCAGTGAATTTTAATGGAAGATTTGGGTATAAGAGGGATCGCTGCAAAATTTGTGCCTCAAGTTCTGACTGAACAGCCTAAGGACCATCGACCGAAAGAAAAACTCAGAAGTGACCGAGATTTTTAACAAGGTCATTCATTACTGGTGATGAGGTGTGGTGCTATTTTTATGACCCTGAAAGCAAACACGAATCAAGACAGGAGATGATGCCACCATCACCTCTCCAAAAAAAACTCATCAAGTGAAATCAAAGATCAAGATGATGCTCCTTTGGTTTCTTTGATGTGAGAGGGATAGTTCATTTCGCCAGGCCAGACTGTTATTCAAGCTTTCTAAAGCCTCTGAAGAGTGAGGAACATTGTGCAGCAACAACAACAACAACAAAGTCTGCTTTGTGGTAGCTGGGCGACTGGCTTTACCACCGGGACAATGAACCTGCTCATGCCGTCATCTCAGTGCACCGGTTTTTGGCCTAAAATAGCGTGCCTCTCTTGCCCCATACACCTTACTTCCTGACCTCACTCTGTGTGACGTTTTTTTGTTGTCTCCGTGAATGCAGAGGGACATGGAAGGACAGCTATTTGACAATGTCGAAGAAGTGAAGATAAAAATGAAGTCTGTGCTGTCAGCCATCTAAACAGAGGAGTTTGAAAAAGGTTTCCAAGAATGGAATCTCAGATTTGACAGATGCATTCAGTGGAAGGGAGAGTACTTTGAAGGTGATAAGGTCATTTTGTAAACAAATTTAGATACATAGCTTTGAAAAATAATTCCAGGTTTTGGGGGTACCCCCACCATAATTCATTGCCATTGACCCCATTTCAACTCATAGTGACCCTGTACCACTGGATAGGGCTGCCCCTCTGGATGTCAAGACTAGCACGTTACAGGGGTAGAAGGTCTCATGGTAATCCGCTCAACTCATCACCCACTGCATCACCAGGGCTCCTTCCTTCGCCACAGCCTTTAATATGTCCTCATTTTCTTTCGTAAACAGTTGCTGTAAGCCAAATAGTTGGAGTTAGTTTTGTTTAGTCACCATTATTCTTAATATCAGGATTTTTTTATCACATGACCCTATTATCTTTAAGTTCTTTAAGTATTTTTCATTATTGACTGGAATACATTTTCAAGAAATTTGAAAATTCTCATGTGAAATGTTTTCTAGGAATTTGTTTTTGTTGCCTTAGCACAGAAAACAGTCATTTGGCCACACACATTTTGGGAAAAGCAACCAGTAGAGGTTATATTGTCTGTGTCTTTTTTCTATGTGTATTTTTGTAGTACATTATTATTTGTTTAAAGCTCATAATTTTTTTTTTAAGGCATCACTGCCCTGGTGGTGGGTAGGAGGCCCAGCCTTTGCTCCTGGGAGCCGGAATTGAACCTCCATCCCAGTGGGCCTCAGTCCCGCGCACAACCACTACGCCACCGGGGCTCAGCCAAAGCTCATAATTTTTAATGAATCATTTTTATACAGGATTCTTTGAAGTGCTGATGCTGGTAGATCTTGACTGAGTTTTGTTAGTATGCAAAGTCTGCCAGGACATCTGTGATTGAATTTTTGGCCCATGTTGATCAGAGGGGGAGAATGATGTATTAGAGGAAAAACATTTCCACAATGAGTTAGAAGAGGTACAGTGTGCTTCTTATATTTCATAGACAACACAGCTGTGATAATTAGGTACCTCCAAATTGTTTACTTGTAGATTCATGAAGTAAAACTTGTGCAAGGATATGTTAGAGCAGATGTATTGTTATGGATTGATAGACACTGTACTTGATTTCATTTCTTTATGTCACAGTCATTATGATAGCTTATACATCAAAGGAAGAACCAACACTTATATGAGGGCCAGCATGTACTCTATCTAGCACTTCTTCACAAGTTAGAGGGTAGTCTGACAAGGTATTTGGGAGAGAAGATTGCGATGGAAAAATATGAAGTTGAGTATTCTCACAGTGTAGTCTATAAATTGTTAAAATGCTTCTGTTCCTTGTAATACAGAGTTACTGCCTTGATCCTTTGTCTTCTCCTGTCATGGGGTATTCTTCATGATATAGGCAACTGAAAGTTTAAGTCCCACTACTACTAAAAACAACAGAGAACCCACCTGTCTTTAATCCAGCATCAAAGTCTGCATCCATTATGATGGTTCCCAGTCCCTGGGACCAAAATCATTCTGAAAAAGTTTCCCATCCTTCATACACAAGCAAATAGACTTCAGGTATTAATTAAGGAAATTTGAGAACTTCTTAAGTTTTTCAGGCAAGTTTTATTTCCAGATGACAGAGTATGTAAATAAATTGTATCTTTGTTCATAATTTCTCTCTTCTACCCAGTGAACTAACTCTTCCTGACTTTAGGCATTAAGGTTGGTTCTTCTGCTTATTGGAGGTTGTTAATTTACCTTCCTCCAATCCTGATGCCAATTCATTATGGACAAAGTATAGTGAAGACACTTCTTAGAGGAAAGAATGACAAGACTTTGCATAAGGTGTTTTGGCATGTTCTCAGGAAAGACCGCTTCATGGAATAGGACATCATGCTTGGAGCAGTGAGGGTCCGTGAAGAAGAGGAAGGTTCTCAAGGAGAAGAACTGACGTGGTCACAGCAATGGCTCAAACATAGGAACAATTGTGATGACAGTGCAGAACTAGGCTGCATCTTGTTTTGTTGTACTTAGGGTCACTACCTACCACCACGACAACACCTGGTAAATCAGACGCTAGAGATAAAACCTAAGCACTAGCAGACGAAAAGAGCTCGTCGACTGGTTGGGTGACCACACAAAATACATGGAGGCAGCACTACCCTTTCTCACTTCCACTTCCCCAGCAGCATGGTTTTCTGTCTCTGGGCTGAAGAGATTCAATACATAGGATGTGTTCCATGCCTGACTCTTGGTGATCAGAGGAGAAAGAACCGTCCTGCTGCTTCTGACATGGCTCATTCTAAACTCAGTGGGATGACAAACTGACTAACCTGTTAGAGTGGTGGCTTTTTACAGTCACACACAGCCCAGTTAACTATCACAATTGAATGGTATAATCATATCGACATGATCCCCCTCTCTTTCCTAAACTGATCAACTTTGGTGGGTGTTACAAAAAGTATGATAAAAAGAGAAATAGGAAGTAAATCATTATGAAGCATGATGGCTTTAAAAGTTGGATTAGATTGCTTTGTATTGAGAAAGACGCCTAGATTCTTTTGCCTGTCAATTTCCGCTACCAAGCAGGTTTGAGCCCATTTAAAAGAGGTAGAAAAGTTTTGATGTTTTTCTTTTTCTAAAAAGGCAAACTAGCAGGAGAATGACATGTGGTGGTTACAAGAATAACTGAGGATTTTATTACTCTCTTAACATCTTTTATATTTAGATGACATTTTGCTACTTCTCCTGGTGTGTGCGTATTCACACGACTTACTTAAGGGGAAGTTTCCTGGCTTAAATATTAATATCTCCCAGAAAATGAATATAAGATCATTGTAAACCGGTTGATTCCTGGTCCATGAGATTATTAAAGGGATTCCTGGGATAGAGGAAAATAAATAGAAAAACTACAACTTTAACTTTTTTATATTTTTCTTACAAAATAAATTGCAGCAAGCAGAAAAATAGAGCAAAAATCATCCTTATAATTCTAAATTGAAAATAGTCCCAAATGACAGTGTGTGATACAAATGAAATAGGTTTCGTAATCAATTCATTATTTAACTAATTATTGGTGCAGTGAGAAAATAATTAAATTGTATTCATACAGCATATCGAAGAAACTAAATATCTTGGGTTTGTTGCTGGGTAATCTTTTGGAGATGTTCGCAAGATAGTAAGTTCCATTTGTTCCATTTGTGGATTATTTGAATTAGAGAGATTGTAAAAATGAAGTGGGCACCCCACCGACCTCCTCTGACCTTGCAAGGTGGAGGAGAATCAGCCTACCCTGATTGCTATGAGAGGGAGGTCACACGTGCCTTCACCCTCTCTGCTAATCCTAATACCAATGATCCCTCTTTGTCCGCTATATTCTGTAATTCATCGCAGTGGCCACACAGGATTCACAGACGACAGCCACAATTCTGGGTTACACTCGGGAAGTTAACTGCTTACAATGCAGGACCGAAAATGCAAAAGCTGCAGGCCTTTTGGTCAGGACTTTCGCTTCTCAGCCATGTCCACTCTGTATCTGGTCCTTGGCTTCTCAATCACACAATCCCTTGGCACGTACCTGGGTCAGGCAAGTGCTACAACAGTTTCTTAGAACTGCTAATGAATCACCAGAGTGCATTTCACACCACCATATAGCTTAGCCTCCAAGGCTCTCGCCTCAGCGACTCCCTCTTTTACGTGCCTGGAGGGACTGTGCTCTGAAACTGTAGGATCTGCAGGTGTTCGGTCTTGTGCCCCAAAGAATGGAACCAGCTTTCTTTCTTTCTTTCTTTCTTTCTTTTTTTTTTTTTGGCATCACTGGAACCAGCTTTCTTGTGCAATGGAGATTTGCTACATTGTCTCCCGCTCTTAGTGTGCCACCGCCACCACTTGTTCACGTATACCAATGTCTCTGTTGTCATAACTCTGTTTCCTACACTGAGGAGGTTCGGCACATAGGACTCTTAGGATAAGAAGGACTGCTCTGGCCCTGGCTCTTCTTTCCTGATGATAATGAGATTTCCCTTGCCTATTTCTGAGATGGTAACCCATCCAGTGGGAAGGCAGAATCAATCATTCTCTGCATTAGTTTCATACGTCCTATTTCATGCTCCCACCAAGTCATTTCGCAGGAATTACAAAGACATGGCTACAAAAGCCATTTCGAATAGCTCACGGTCCCACAATGATATAAATAGAACTTTAGTGAGATAGATAGATCCTTCGCTGATTCCTGTTAGGGAACTGCTGCATGTGTATGCAGGGCTCCGTCCACATCACTGCCAAAGTCACCAGCAACAACATTTGCTCAGGGGAAGCCGTCAGATGTGTGAGTATAGGACTGTTCTCAAGGTGGAAGAGCTAGATGGATATGTAGGTTCGAGATGCAGTTCAAGAGAGTGAATCACCCAAAGTGATGAATTTCCTGCGTTGCTCCTCATTTTTACTTAGGACAGGAAAATCATTGCAAGAGAATTTAGACTCAACGTTTGCCAAACTTTCTAATCAATACTTTCTTTTTTCACACCAGTCTCAGTAATAACAGCAACAACAACAACAAAAGTAAATGAAAACTAGAATTCCACAGTTATGGAAAAGTACAAACCATACTAACAACCCAATTTCAAAGAAAATTCTGTAATTCAACTATTTGGTGACGTTACTGAGTAAGTTCACCTTTCAGCATTTTTGACCTATATCAGGCTGACATTTTTGTACTAAAATGTACTAGCATTTTGTCCAAAATGTTCATTCTCTCAATCCTCCAGTTAGATGCCTGTTTTTCTTCATATTTGATCATATCTAATTTACAGCAATAGTCTCATTTAAACTCATGTTCCTACTTGACCAAGAATGAAAAATTCAGTACAAGTGACATAGTCTTTCTTCAATGGAAATTGTCATTTTATGAGACAGAAAGCAGGCCGATTCTACTTCCACACACAAAGTCTCAGTATCTAAGAATTTAGAAATTGCAATTAGAACATGCCCAAACTGGATAGCTTTAGAGAATAGAATCTTATTTTTTCACAGTACTAGAGGCCCCAAATGCCTGAATTCATGGCACCAGCAGGGCTCTGCTCTCTCTCTCTCTCTGTGGGCTCCAAGGGACAATGTTCCTTGCTTCTCCTAGTTTTCGTAGGGCCCAGGCATTCGTTGGCATTCCTTGATATGTAGAGGGATCACCTTGTTGGTTTTTTTTCCTATGTGTCTATTTTTTTTTCTATTTTATGATGCAGCTCAGAAAGAATTAGAATTGGGACCTGCTCTATGATTTAATCAATATAGGTGGAAATTCTGCAAAAGGAAAACAAAGTACAACACACTTGAATCAAACAATGGACAAAGAAAGCAAAAACAAAGACCCTCGTTCCTAAGACATAGTCACATCCCCCAAAACAGGTGTTAGAACATTAGCATCTATTTGGGGAGCAATGACACAATTCAATCCATAAAACGCAAGGAGTTTTAATGAGGATCATGACAACAGTGGCACATATATATGTTAAGTCTTTCCGATTTGCCAGCATCAGGGTTACTAGTATATCTATGTTGCTTAGTCATGTACACACCGGGCTGACAATTGCATGGTCAGCACTTTGAATCCACCAGTTGCTACTCTGGGAGAAAGATGAGGCAATGAGCTCCAATAAAGATTTACAGCCTTGAAAACCTAGGGAGCAGTTCTATTCTGTGAACCAGTGGGTTTGTTTGGCATTTGATTCTCACAAATGCCTTATGGGATGGGTATGATTCGTATCCGTTCCAATTTGCAAACAGGGAAGTAAAATTGCATGTCCCAAACTGCTCCGCTAATAAGGAATAGACTTGACTTTAGATTTTAGTCAGTCTAAACGCAAGGTTTGCACTTAGTCACTATGCTCTGCTGAATTATTTGGGCACAAATCTCCTTTTCTGGCTTTCTAGGGATTATAGTTTTTAGGGGCTTGTATGAGGCAGATGAAAAGCATCCACTTTGAAATACATATTAGGGGTGATGCTTACCTGTATTTTCTATTGATCCATCTCCATTATTTACCTCAAAGTCACAAACAATCTGAACTGCTCTGGTCCTTAGAAATGTATTTTAACTATTGCTCTGCCCACAGTCCAGTTCCCAGAACTATTCACCCATTTTTCTCTCCACAGTTCTCACAAAAGAAGTCTCAGTGCTGGGCATCCCTCTCATTCCTGACTGTGTGGCAGCTATGCTTCAGTTTCTCCCACTTTATGAGAACTGCTCTGCAGAGCATGACTGATGATCTTCAAATGTAATGGCCTTTTCTCAGTTCTTATTCTTCCTGACCTTTCCGACAGTATAATTTAAATCCCCCTTATCTTATTGAAATTCTCTTAGTGACTTTGTAGGTGCAGTGTTTTTATGATTCTCTTCCTAATTGCATAAGTCAGGCAAACTGTGACCCACAATCAGATCTCCAAACAATTTTGGTAAATAAATGTTCAGCAGAAGATATCCCTGTTTATGTGACGGTTTATGCATGTTTTTCTGATAAAATAACAGAGTCCAGTGGTTGTAACAAAAGATGCTTAATTACTTAGGCACAATTACTAACCAGTTCCAGAAATTTGGGAAACCCTGCTCTAAAGGAAGAGTTTAAGTTTCTTGTGCCTAAATAAATACTTGTCACCAAGAAACATCTCCAGATCTGTCTCTCTCTCTCTCTCTCGATTTTTTCTTAAACCATGTCCCTCAAGGATTTCCTTCATTTTTCTAATTTTATCTCTCTAGTCCACATCCAACTTTCTCTGAAGTCTTAGGAGCTTCCTGGAGTTTTCCCATCTGCCTTCAGGGCATTGTGACTGGGTGTTCTACTGCCTCCTGACTATGAAAGGATCATAAGGCCTCCTTGTGAAGAAGATACCCTTCCTGATTTCCTGATAAGTCCACTGGCATTCTGTTATTCATGGTAAGAGGAATGCATTCACCCAACATCTTATTATTTTCAAAACATATTCATATTTCTTTTGTGTTAGACTAGGTTGAGTAGAGAAAAAAATCCATGGAGATTCATATGTGTAAAAGAAAGAGCTTTATATAAAAGAGCAATTGTATATTGAGAAAACATCCCAGTCCAGTCCAGATCAAGTCCATAAGTCCGATACTAGCCCATATGGCCAATACTAGTCTATAATATCCTCTCCAGACTCATGCAGCTTACAATGCAATGACACCAAGTGCTGGAAGATCGCAGACAAGTGTGTAGAAAGTCTTGTGGATCCAGTGACAGTGGAAGCATTTTAATGCTGATCAGGGGTCTTCTTGGGGCTCCTCCAGATCCAGGTCTCTAGTGTAGCTCCTCACACCTTGTCATCAGAAAGAGGAAGCAGAGAGTCTGTATGTATCCGACCTCCAGTGAACTTTATTTTCATGGCACCTCTAAATGAGGTCATCAAGCTGCAACCTGTTTGACAGACTAGACTCCACCCCTTCCTGATTTGACACCAGATTATGTAACTACCACAATTATCTTAATCCTCCTATGCTTTCTACCTGGTTACTTTCTTCTCTGTTGCAGCATTCATTAAATTTCTGCATTCTGTGGACTTTACCTCTGAATTATTTTCAATAATCCTGTTTTCTTTTGTATAAAAATTCCTTTTTATCTTTTACTCTACCATGAACTTGGATAGTCAAACCCTTGTAACTTCCCACTAGAAAAGGCAGCCACTTTCTCTCTCCACAATACTTGAGAGCTTGTCAAAGAACAGTTGTGACAAGATCCTGGTCAGCAAGCTTCAGCTTCTGTCCATTGCTCACCAAATTGTGTTACACACTCATCCACTGAGTCATTTGTTTTAACTCATTTGACCCTCCCAGACTCCTGTTTCATTGTTCCTTTGTATTCCTGGTCAACGAAATCATCCAATTTCTTAGAACTCACCTAATGAATACTCCCATTTGCACATTTTCATATTTCCCTCTTTCTAGATTATCAATCATTAATCTGTTCAATTCCAATCCATTTAAGGTCCCCTATTAAATAGTATCTAATCCACAAGCGTTTTGCTGTTCCCTCAGAAAAATAAAATCTATAATTGTTGTGAAGCTCATGAAACTGGTCTTATTCTTCTGTTTAATTCGTGCATTTTCTTTTCCTATTAAATCTTTGGATATTTATCTCCCTGCCAGAGATCAAGTCTCACATATCAAGAACCTCTATTTAAACCTAATATATTAATATAGAAGAGTCCTGATGTGCAGTTGTTAAATATTCCTCTCTCAGTTGTTAACAGAAGGTATGGAGGTTCAATCCCCTCTGCCATTCCACTGGCTCCTATAAACGATACCGCCTAGAAAACCCTAGGTAGCAGATAACCACATGCTAATTCAGACAACATCAATAAAATCACCTTAAATCTTCTCTGAAACAAGTTTTAAAAATAAGGAAAATGTAAAATATAGAACGAAATGCATTAGGATAATATGTACTTTTGGAAAAAGCTCCTGAACAGAGTGATTCTTAATATAATCTTTAAGGCTGTATAAGAAAGTCTTGGCCTTTCATTAGCAATGTTTCCTGATGATTAGTTTGAGCCCAAGTGTCTGTCGGTTTGTCCTACTGTGGTGGCTCATGTGTTGCTGTGATGTTTGAAGCTATGTCACTAGTTTTAAAATGCTATCAAGTCATCCAAGTGAACAGGTTTCAGCAGAGTATCCAGACTAAGAACAGGCTCTTAAGAAAGAATTGGCTGCCCGCTTCAGAGGAAGGAATCACTGAAGATCATATGCATGGCACTGAAACATTGCAAGAAACTGAAGGCCTGGTGGATGAAAGAAGAATGTTGCTCCAGAGGATGGGCCTCTTGGATCAAAAGGCACTAGGAATCTGAATGAGGAGGAGCTACTTTTCCAAAGGGGAGTCTATCGTGGTGGAGCAAATGGAGTATATCCTGGGGGAGCAAAGCCTACCAGTCTTCATTTGCTGAGGGGGGCACAACTTGGGTGACAAGAAACCACTGCAGAAATCTAATACTTGGAAATGAGAACTTATAAAGTCCTAATATATGAACATGGAATTCTATTAAAAATAATATGGAATTAAGCCCAAACCATCTTCTATTGTGCTCATTCCCTCTGCTTTTCTATTGGTCATGGTAAGCAAGACTTGACACAGCCCTCCAGGACTTGGCTTAACTAGTGATCCCTCTGGAATACTTATTCAGCATTGGATTAGCATTTGGGAAGTTAATACCCTTACATTCTCACAGCATAGAGTACATCACAATGGATGCATGGCCAAATGGGGAGTAACATGATTTAAAGTGATCTATGATGACAGGATGTATGACTCCAGATGTAACAACAAGCTAGTCAGTGAACTGAAATGAGCTGATATTATCTATTTTGAATTAGAAAATCATATGACTTACTATGCCAGGAATGAAAAAAGTATCAAGGCAAATAGCATTGTATTCATTGTCACAAAGACCATCTCAAGATGTATCTTGAAGTATAATACTCTCTATGATAAGATTATATCTCCACTCCTTCAAGGGAGTCTATCAATACAATTATTATTCAGTTTTATGCACCACCACCAGCTGAGCCAGCATGATAGAGAAAAGTTTGAGATTGTCAAGGATTATGCCTGACTTGAACCCACAATCAATGCTGATGGAAGCTATAGTCAAGAGATAAAAGATGTGTCGCATTGGGTAACTTTGCGGCACAAGATTTCTTTGGAGTGTTGAAAAGCAAGGATGTTACTTTGAGGACTAAAATGTGCCTGAACCAAGCCATGGTATTTTCCATTGTTTCATTGCATATGAAAGTTGGATATTGAATAAGGAAGACCTAACAAGAATTGATATATTTGAATTGTGATTCTGGAGAAGAATATTGAACACATCATGCATTGTTAACAGGACAAATAAATCTGTTTTGAAGATGTATGGCCTGAAGTTCCTTAGAGGCAAAGATTGCAAGACATAATCTTACATACTTTGGTCATGTTATCAGGAGAGAACAGTCCTTGAAGAAGGACATCATGCTTGGCAAAGTGAAGGAGCAAAGAAAGAGAGAGGAAGACCCTCGCATGATGGACTGACACAACTGTGGTCATGGTCTTAGGTAGAGTGACAATTGTGAGGATTGTGCAGGACTGGGCAGTATTTCACCCATAATACATAGGGCTGCTATGGGTCCGAACCAGTCGTTCTCAATGACCAGTGACAGGAATAGATAAGAAACACAGAAACATAGTTTATATAAGGAATGCTTTCTGTTTGTCTGGGTCATATCCCTATTGGTATCTTTATGGTGAGGTTTTCCTCATTCTTTCAGCTCACTGCACTTGTGTCTTTTGAAAGCAGAGCAAAAAGTATTTTACAAAACCAGTTAGCATCATGATCTGTTTTTCCCAATTGAGTAAAACCATGAAGTTACAGTCCTATATTTCAAAGGGATCACTGCAGTCTTTACCTGATGGAGCCCTAGTGGTGCTGCATCTTAGGCCTTGGGCTGCTAACTGCAAGGTCAAAGGTTCAAACTCTCAGCAGAAGGATAAGCCTGTCTGTTCTCATAAAGAGTTAGAGCTTCAGGAAACCCACACAGGGTCGGTATGAGATGAAACTGACTTGATGGGTTGCTATGGTTTGGAATTGACTTAAG
Source organism: Nesogale talazaci (assembly GCA_004026705.1). Taxonomy (NCBI): domain Eukaryota; kingdom Metazoa; phylum Chordata; class Mammalia; order Afrosoricida; family Tenrecidae; genus Nesogale; species Nesogale talazaci. The sequence continues at coordinate 231,753 of PVJH01000826.1, read as the reverse complement.
GAGAGTGGATTTGGATTTTGGTCCATTTATTCCTCGTAGTGAGAAATTTCTTTGAAGGGCCATGTTATTAACCATTAAAGAAGGTCTGGGTAGAAAAAAACATTTAATATGTCTGTCGATAATTGCATGTGGTGTCACTTATGAACCTGGTCATACAACCCACTCTGTAACATTGATTTGCTGGTCATGCCCATGTAGCTTTCACACTTATCCTGTTCTTGAGTTTTAAGGTTGTATTTCCTTTGTAGCACACCTACAAGGGAGCTTTAAAAAGTTCATGGAATAATGACCTAAATGATAAAGTTGTTATTTTTTAGGTGAACTCTTTGAAAGCTCCTTAATTTGTTGAGCTCTTATTTCTCTAAATACAGTATTCTTCTGCAATGCCTGGATTGTGAAAGCCTTTCATATATTGCACAGTTATCAGGATGACCACACACATTTCTGCTGCCACTCTATCTTGAACTTAAGTTTGCAATGGGAGGTGGAGTCAGCATTTCTAGAAGGTCACAAGAAATATGAACCACTTTCTGGACAAGCTAGAAATATTTGGGTGAGGGTGAGAGTAGAGGTCCATTGTTATTGCTGTTTAAAGTCTTCTTTGGAATACTTTACTATGCATATGAATCTATAGGAGCCCTTCTAACTTAAAAGAGCAGTTGCCTCTCACATTAGGCCACCTTAAACACGATCAATGTAGTTGTTCTTTTCTGATAAATCAACATGACTAATATTAAGAGTTTAAAGATGATGATTTACTAGTTCTCAGGTATCATGAGAAAGCATTTTCTAAATAAAGATAATTCACTTTAAGAGAATAAATAAAAATTTACTGACTAGCATTCACATTACATATATGGGGCTTATTCCAGACAAAACATGATTTAAATGTATCGCTTTTACCAGAGGATAGTTGTAGTCACGTTCCCTCATTAATATTATGGTCTTGGTACTGTTCAGGTACTTATATTAAATTAAAGCAGTGGTTTCTAGGATGATCTGCTAGGCCAGTTCAATTTAAGACAGAACAGTCAGCTGAGGTTATGGTGACATTATGGGGAGATTCAAAGGGGCAATCAAGTTGGCTTTTTCTCAAGTGGTGATTATGGAGGTTAATTATGAAGGTAATTTAAAACTGGAGCTAAGGGCAGTAGCCTTGAGGGACAGCAAGATCAGCTGGCATAATCCACACAAGCAATGTTCTGTTCTATATCTGATTTTGATAAGTCAGTCTTAAAGCCCCACGAGTGATGAACACAGGTGCAAATGTTAATTTTTCCCCACCTCAAGCAAAGGAGAATGAACAAAATACCTGGAAGTGGACTAATGGACCACTATGAACATCAATCTCCATGATCCTGAGACCAGAACTAGATATTGCCTGGCTCTCATGACCAACTGCTCTGAAAGAAATCATGTTCAAAGGTTCTGGGTAGAAAAAAATGCAAAACAAAGCTCAAAATCATAAAAAAAGATCTAGCTTACTGGTTGTACAGAGCCTGGTGGTATTCCCAAGGCTCTTGTAGGTCCTTAGCTTGAAACTTAACTCAACCCTGTGACTCTGTTTTCAACAAGACAGTTGACAACTGTACAAGGAACTCAATAACACTAGATAGGTACCTACACTCCAGAATAATCAACCATTTGAGGTCAAAGAGACAGCATTTAACTAGGTCAAGATCAGAAGGGTTAGGAAGGAAGGAGGAATTAAAACAGAAAACATAGGGAGGAAGTGAGATAAGAAATGTTATAGAGTGGGGATTATAAACAATGATATGACACAAAGCATATGAATGGCTTAATAGAAAATGGACTTGCTTTGTAAACTTGCACCTCATTCTCAATAAAGTAAAAAATGCATAAGTGGATAGGCTTAGATGGTGGATATGGTGATAAACAATAATTTCAAGATTTCATAGTTTCACTTAATAGAGTATGTTATTATTTTGTTACAATAAAAATGAAAACTGAATTGGTGAGGAAAAGGCCAGAAAAACTGTGCAAAGGATTTTTTTTTTCCTATCACTGATGCACCTGCTCATTCTTCAAGGGCAGGAAGGCTATTTGAAAAGTTTATTACATTCCCCACAACCACCTTACAATTCTAGCTTTCCCCTTTAGCTTTACATTGGTGTTTAGCTTTAGCTCAGTTGTCCTCAAAACATAAAGAGCAAAAGATGAAGGAGTCCCTCGAGGATATCCAAGTTCCAGTTTTGACTTGGTGCATATTTAAGAGTGCAGGATTCCTTGCAGGGGAGGGCTACAGAAATAGCAGCACCACCTTCAGAAGTGTAAATCAAGATGGAGAATATATTGAGAGCTTCCCATTATGATATTTTTGTTGGATAAAGAGTTCAATGGTTGGGGACTACTACTTTTTGACTTGCCGTCTTACAAGTGATCTAATTTAATTCTTACAATTCAGTTGGATCTCACCTTCATTTAACAGACAGGAAAATGAAGATGCAAAGATGTCTTCTGAGTCACTTAAGTTAACACTTCCAATTTGGGTGATCCAAACTGTATTCCATTGTGTGCGTGTGTGTGTATGTACTATTGTTACTTATGCTTTGATCTCCAACTTTGTCTGGTATTTTGGATGAAGACATTAAGTTCAAGAGTGACAAGGATAGTGACTTATTTTCCAGTCATCATGCTGGGATAGTGCTTTCATTAATGCACACATTCAGAGGCTGCCTTTAGGTAGTTCTCATTAGGGACCTAATTAAGCATTAGAACAGTCCGTGAAGTTGATAGTGCTGTCCTTCGTTCAATAGTGTAATTGATAGTAGCTGGGATCAGACAAGTCAGCCTTCCTTATTGCTCCTGAACTTAATCTAAGCTTGTTAGTGTCAGGTTTGACATCAACTAGACTTTCCTCCTCCACTGCAAGGCCACAAAGAGTAAATGAGCATCAAGGAAGTGTGCCTTTTAGAACAACTTCCAGGACAAAATGACAAAGAGAATTGTGCTCATGACAGAGTGGAAGAGACTATTATAAACTGGCTACAGGGAAAACAAAAGGACGCCTTGCATATGGTAATGAAAATAATGGCTTTCAGACCAAAAGAAATAATGATTCTCCCCAGAGTGGATTTATAATCTGGCATTTATAGGAGGTTGAATTACTCTGGCCATCAAGTTAGGAATCCAGAGTAAATGTCAGAGTATAAAAATAGAAAAGTAAATATTAAGAGAAGGAAACATATGAGCATGTGTAAGGGCTTAGAATTGCTTAAAATTTTAATACATATAACTGGATACTTAAGTCCATAGAGGAAAGGCAGGGATAGGGTGCATTCTGAGAACAAAGAACTGGAAGCTCACCTCTATATCCTAATCTGAACAGAGCAAAACAAGAAAGTACCTCACTGTCCTTGAGTTGATTCCAACTTGCAGTGACCCTAGATAGGGTTTCCCAGGTTGTAAATCGCTGTCAAAGCAGATTCGTCATTCTCCCAAGGAGCAGTGGGTGGTTTGAAGCACAGCGCTAATTCCTGGGAGCGCTACTAGGTATCCTGTCTTGCTGCTGCGTGGCTTCAGATCACTAGCGTTTCAGTGAGCAACTTAGCAAAAAGGATCTGCACCCTCTAGGAATCCTGATAAGTGAAACACTCATATAATACTTCAACGTATACTCTGGTTCATTAGCTTTTATTTTCTTTCAAATATTCCAGAAATTCTTTATGTTGCTAGAGTTAATGGAGTCTATTTCCCTTCACCAATGCAAATCCATACTGATAACTGGAAGCTTAAAGAGAAACAGGAAGGTGAATGCTAAAGCTCTGTGGGCCACTGTGAAAAACAAAGATCGATGCGCTGGAATGTAAGCATTTAAGATCCAGAACCCCTAATGACCTGTTCTTTGCAGTACCGACTTTGCTGCAGTAAAATAGTGCATTGAATTATCAGATTGAGTAAACTTATTTCATACAAAAGGTCATTCCTTAGTGGTTAAAGCATGTCTCTTAGCATTACTGTAAGTATAATGGTAGAGTGTAATGAGATTGCACTTGTTCATATTTTCTGTAAGTATAATTTAACACTTACTGTGTGTTGCCCTTTGGTCCAGCCAGCACATTTTATCGCTTTGTGCATCTCCGGAAAAAGTTCTCAAAGGAAAGCAGCAAGCACCTTTTAACAACTGAATGAAGATGGTGATAATTAGCAGAAGAGGCATGGGATCAAGGCTGAACAGAGCTCCTCGGGACTCAACACAGGGATCCATGCTCACCTGCAGCCCTAGAAGTTTGCTTGTTCAATGCCACATCCTTCTGAAAGCTCACAGCCATTAGAGGCTGCTGTAGAGAATAATTCCCAGGTGACATTAGAGTGTTAGAATTTGACAAGGACCTTTCGCTCTCCAAATTGTCTGACGAATCTAAAGACAGGAAGAAGAATTGAGAGCTGTAGAGTGAGTGAAAATACTGGCGCAGGATGTAGGTCTGCAATCTACATGAAGAAAACCCATCTTGGTTACATCTGCCATGCCTGTGGGTAGATGACATCTTCTTACCCTGTGTTAGTGTTGAATTAAAGCTATGAAGACTAATGGAAAGCCTGATGGGTATTACATTTCTAGCAACATTTATCAGTTTTCTTGGCTCTCATTTGTCTAGTCTAAAAGAAATCCACGCAAACCCTTTCCAAGATAGGAATGACTATGTTTGATAGGGGCCTTTGCCCCACCAAAATGTTTTCTGGTTTCCTTTCTTGCTTACAGAAGGCGCTGCCATTTTTGCCTCATGTTTACGTCGATTCAGATGCTGTTTAGCCAGGCAGGTACCAAGTCCAGTTCTATGTTACGTTGTGTGTCTTCAACATGTCTGGGATTTGCCGTTGTTGTTAAAGCTAATGATAAACTTGACAGGGATCTGTTTGGGCAGAGATTCCCAGCTATTGCCTACACGCAAACATCCGAAGTTTGCTGAAGAACCAGAGGACAGAGACAATGGATGCGACAGATCAAATGGAAGCAGAGATGAATATGCGCAATGTAACAAAGGCAAAGCTTGGAGTTGTACCTGTGGTTAAGAGTCTGGACCTAGTGTCCTCCCCGGGGCAGCCCTTGCAGGGTCAGGCTGACGGAGCAGTCTAGGACTGAATCTTGTACAGTTAAAAATCTTCTAGAGAGAGTGATCGCTTTGAGTACATCAAGCTTCTGTTCATAGTGATGGAAAAGCTGAGAATGGAGAGTGGTGATGAACATGATGAAGGTTGCTGATCTGTATGGGTTAAAATTGTGAAAATGGCAAATATTTTGTTTATGCACATAGACACTTACCACCATGAAAAAAACAAATGAGAAAAAAAAAAACCCTGTTTAAGAGATCTCAAATTGGAAGCTCTTTCATTTGTATGTTCCAAACTGGTCTTTGATATACTTGTTTTTTATCAATAGAAATTACACAATTTTAAGGTGACAAAAATAGGAGAGTAAATTCATCATCAAGAATGATCCCTTAGCCCCAATAAAGCTTATATTGGCTGTCTTTTGCAATAGCACATGGTTTTTCTCCTTTAGGTATAAAATCTCCCAGTTCCTGTGAAATGGGAATGAACGTGATTAAACCAGAGCTGCTCTCTTTGAGTTTCTCATGATCTTTCCTGGAGATCGAATAGCAATCCGGCAGGAGATCTCTACCAATTGAAGTGACAGCACGTCATCAGGAGTCCTGGTGGCATAGTGGTTATGAATTGGGCTGCTCACCATCAGTTCCAAAGTTTGAAAAGACCAGCTGTCACACAGGGGAATGATGGTGAGGCTTTCTTCTTCTGGACAGAATTAGTCTCCGGAATGCCAAGGATCAGCTCTACCCTGCCCTACAGGACCACCAGGAGTCTGCGTGGGCTTGATGGTAGAGGCGCTTGTTTGTTTTCATTGCAGTGTTAGGCTTGGTTCTCTAGAGAAGCAAAACGTGTGTGTGTGTGTGTGTGTGTGTGAGAGAGAGAGAGAGAGAGAGAGAGAAATTTATATAAAGTGGCTCATACCACACAGATTGTAGAAGCAGGGAAAGGCAGTCTGGTTCCAATTCTGTGCGTCATATACTAAATAACCTGGGGGTTATTGCTGACACCAAGAGCTTTGGGGACTGATAAACTCAAGATGGCAATAACTTCACAGGCTGGTGGCAGCAGAGGCAGATGAGTCTAGGGTTGGAAGGAAGGTCAGATGGCAGGGTGCTGATGGCTCCTGAGATTAGAAGACATAATGGCAGGTGTTGGTTTGTGTCCAAAGAAGCAGAGTTGACAAGCCAGGGTAATAGTATTTAATTTTTTTTAGTTTTTTTTTTTTTAGACATCACTGCCGTCTGGTGGTGGGAGTAGGAGGCTCAGCCTTTGCTCCTGTGAGCTGGAATCGAACCTCCATCCCAGTGGGTCACAGTCCCGCACACAACCACTACGCCACCGGGGCTTAGCCAATAGTACTTAATTTTTGATGATTAAATTTCTGTTGCAATTATTTAAGGGACTAACATTGTTCTTGGGAAACCTATAGTGATCTATTCAGAAATAGACCATCACCTCCCACTGCCAAGTCCATGCCAATTCATAGTGACTGTACATAGGATTTATGTTTAGTAAATGATCAGTTAAAGCACGGTGCCTACTGGTTTGATTTGAAGGGCTATAGCCATGCCTTATGGTTATTCAAAAGCCTTTTCAAATGTCCTGTCAGGTGTTCTACATATGTGGCACCATACTAAACATAATATAATATAAATGAGAAAATACACAATGGACATGGTGCCATCTATCTTTGTCTTCTGAAACCTTGGCATCATAAAACATCTCCTAAGACTTACTTTTCTTCCATTCCTTTAGAAAGGTCTTTTTTTTTCACTTTAAGGAAATAAAGAATAGATTAATAAATTTGGAGCTTGATTCGAGCTAGATTGATTTAAAAGGTAGGTAATGCCAGTGTCAGAAAACAAGCCAAAAGTTTAGAACAAATGAACATGTGCTTCATATAAACATGTCTTAATAAGAGCACACTATGTACACTGTTGGGATATATATATATATATATATGTGTCTGTGTATATGTGTGTGTGTATATGTATATATATATATATATATATCACAGTGTCTCATGCCTTGGACCTCCTTTTACTTCAGTACTTTAAAAACAGGGAAGATTTCCCCACCAGATGACTTTTGGCAATGTTTGGAATCATTTTCACTTATCACAGCAGGGCTCAGTGAATTGCTACTGGCTCGGGAAGAGCACAAGCCAGGATGCTAAAATACACAGGCAACCGTGCTCCTTTGTCACCCCAAGACAGAACTATACAGCCCCAAAGGTCAATAGTGCTGAAGTGATAAATCCGTGTGTAATTTGGAAAATGTGTTGGAGGTACATCAGGATAACTTGAGAGTTGCACTGTTCACTGTTCCTGATGCCCAGGAACCCTGGTAGTGCCGTGTCTATGCATTGTACTGTTGGCCATCAAGTCAGCGTGGCTGAACTTCCAGCCATCATAAGGTCTCCATGTCTGACCCTGCAGCAACTCTGCAGGAGAAAGGTGAGGGCTTCTAGTCCTGTAAATAGTTATAGTCTCAGAAACCCCCAGGAGCAATTCAATGTGAATTGACATCGCTTTGATGGCAGGGAATATGAGTTTCGACTACAAGTTTATGTACTTTAGAGAGTGAACCAGAAGAGTAAGGGTTGGGTGGGATGGATTGAAAATAGGGAGATGACCGCAGAACTGAATTATTAACAGAGGGGTACAGTCCTTTGAAATGGAGAAGAGCTGCTAAGGAAGAACCCGATTACAAAGCAGCACACAGCCCCTCGAATGCCGAATTAGTTTTTATCATTAGATTAAAGGGTGGATCTTCACTTTCATCGCTCGAGAGCAGTGGTTCTCCACCTGTGTGTCACAACCCCTTTGGAGGTCAAATGACCCTTTCACAGAGGTTCCTCAATTCATAACAGTAACAAAATGACAGTTATGAAGTAGCCATGGAAATAATTGTATGGATGGGGGTCACCACAACATGAGGGACTCTAGGAAAGGGTCACGGCATGAGGAAGGTGGAGAACGACTGATGCAGAGAAACAGCATTCAATGAATGATTCTAAGTAGCAGAGAATGATGGTTTCAATTTTAAAAGTCGGAGTTTGTTTGAATTTCCTGCTTGGCTCAGAAACGGCAAGGATGTGGCTGTACGCTGTGAGAGTGCTCGTTCCATATGCTGCTGGAGGGATTACCATTGGTATCTCCAGACCATCTGCTCCTGGAATTTCAGACTGTTAAGCTGAAATGACTTAGAGTCCCATCAAGGATGCCAGAGATGGTCTCTCTTTTTCCTCTTCTATTCATGTGCTACTTGTATTTATTTTAAGCCCCAGAAACAGTATTAGATATTCGTGCTAAAGTTTCAATGCTGATTTGCTATCTATATTTAGAGCAGATTGTCAAATCTTGACATGTATTTTCATCTTGGATGCTGTGGCTGAAGTTATTTCCAGTTTAAAATGTAATTTTTGTTCACATTTTGCAACAACTCCAAAAATAAAACACCCACTGTGTAATATCTATTTAATAAAATATATTCACTTCTTTATACTTCTATATTTCACTTGTCTTTATACAAGTACATGGCATAATGCAGATTTATACTGTACATTTTTACCTACTTCTTACCAAAAATTGTTCTATGTTGTTTCCCTGATTCAGTGTTTATACCTGGGATTTTTCTGAAGTAATATTTTTATGTTTTTTGAGGAAAATGTAATTTTGATCTGAGAACATATCATCTGCTACAAGCTTGGTGGACTGGATCTTTTCTCCAGAGTGAGGGCCAATGCCCATCTGACACTCTATTGCAGTTTGCCTCTGAACACCACAATATGGCTTATGCCAAGCTGAGAATATAGAGAGGGCCAAAAAGCCTTGGTAATTTCTATAATATCAATAGTGATAATAATTCCTATAATTCTATAGACAAATGTGTATTGCATACTGTCATTAGTAAAATTGTGTCACCTAAAATATGTTCTAAGACGTAGAATATATAAATTTGATTTTTAAAAACTAGAGCTGGACCCAATTTTAGTTAAGATGAGGTCATGATTTCATTTCACCTAGAAGGATTCATGTAAAACTGGTTCCAATGGAACAGACATTAAAAATTCCCAAATGCCCCAACTTTTTTCCTGTACCACTCCCTGATATCTCATTTAAATGATTTCATTTCTATTTATACTCATCAAGGAGATGATTTATGCTCTTATAGATTCTGCGAAGTTCCAAATCTAAGGTTCAGGCATCAGTCTGTAGGATTCTCCTGATGCATATGATTAAGTGGTTGATGACACTTGGCTGGTCCGATGACAAGCTGCTGGTTCATAAAGTTGTCAAATTGCTCATCATGTGAGATGACAAGCTTCCGGCTCAAGTTCTAGGAACCAGAGTTCAGATGATGCTGAAATGGGGGTGAGGATCCAGAGCAAGAGAAAGACGTTTGCTAGAGTGTTCACAGACCTGTAGGAAGTAGAGATCAGAGTTTTAAGGAAACTCTGCTGACTTGAGCATCAAACTACAAGTGTGTGAAGGATGGTGACTGGGGTAGAGACATTGACTTTCTACAGACTCTCCAGTAAAATGGTGACGCAGGATAGATCCCACATTATCCTGCCTCATTTAATAACATACAACTGAGACTGCAGCCAGAGACAAAGAGACATATCAGAAAATGGAGGATGATTGCATTCATTATATACTCACCAAATTCGATAACTGACAAGACATGGAAAAATCACAGTCCAGTCAAATTAGCATATAACTTTAACCATCACAGGTTCTATACACAACAGTATTAATAACAACATGTTCAACCCCTTTGGTGGCCATAAACTATTAATTTGCATAATCTCACTTAATCGTTCTGCATCACAAAGACTGTAGTTCAAATTCAAAACTCATTGACATCCAGTTCATTCTGAAACTTAGGAACATTGTACGACAGAGTAGCACTGCCTCTGTGGGTTTTCAAAGCTTTAATTTTTTACAAGAACAGAAAGTCTCATAATTTCTTCCATGAAGAGAAGGCTGTGGGTATGAACTGTTGACTTTTCAGTTAGCATCTCAATATGTACCCCACTCTGCCACCAGGACTTCTAAGACTATGGTTAGAAAGGCCATATTAAACAATGCATTGCACTTCAATGCGATCATTGTTGTTAATTTTTGATGTCATTAGGTCAATCCTGGCTCATAACCACCATACTGAACAAATCAGAACAGTCTCATAAGACGGTCTTGGCTAAACTCTTTCCTGGAACGAATTTCTGGTATTTTTGGTCAGCAGTCCAGTGCTTGACCACTGTATCACCAAGGCTCCTTTCTGCCACAACTACTATTCTTATAAAAAAAAAAAAAGAAAAGGAGACACAAACAAAGACTCAGAGTGAATATGGACCTGTGAAGACATAGGCAGAGATTGGCATTAGGCCACCAAAAGTCAAGGAACACTCACAACTACTGAAACTGGAAGAAACCAAGATTTAGCTTTCTCTAAAATGTCTGGAAAGAGCCTGGTCATGCCGACAACCTGAATCCAGCTTCCTAGGCTCTGAAACTGTGACACAAAATATTTCTGTTTCATTAAACCATTTTGTGATCATTTGTTATTAAAGTCCCAAGTATATAACTGCCTATTTTTTGGCCAGCTTTGTACTTGTGTTAGTCTGTATTGACTAGAGAAACAAATCTAGAGACACTCAATTGAGATCTTTACATCAAAGAGTAATTGTATATTGTGGTGGTCGTGTGCTTATGCCAATTTTATCATTGAGATGTAGGGGTAGAGTCTAGCCTGTTAATCTGGATATAGAAATTGAGTAGCCAATGGGGCCTCTGTGGTGGGCCTGGCTTTCTCCTGAGACTTCTGGGAGATCTTATTTCCCTCGTGGAGATGAGACTCTATCTCCCCAGTTGTTGCGAATCAGTCTGTGAGACAATGAACTACAGACAAGACAAGATGGCAGCATCCCAGGAGCTGGAGGAGCTGGAGAAGAAGCCACACAGCCTTACCCTGATGGAACCCAACCTCTGAAGCTGGAGAAGCCACATGGAGACCCCTGTCAGCAGAGTTGCTACTACTACCACTGGTTGCTGCTGATGGACCCTGACTCTTGGAAGCGAGGAGTCATGGGGAGACCCCTTCCAGCACTGGAATTCTGCACCCACTGACCTGTGACTTTGTGAGTCAGAAGGAGATTTTATGGACTGGTGTCGGGCATATGGGATAATATTGGACTTATGACTTTGAACTGGACTGGGTTGGAATTCTTTCTCAATGTTCCATTCCTCTTGTATATAAATCTTACTCTTATACCCATATGCGTGTCTATAAATTTGTTTCTCTAGTCTATCTGGACTAACTCATATATTATGAAAACATTCCAACCCCATCCCTAAATCCAATATTAGCCCATATGTCCAATACCAGTCTATGAATATCTCTTCAGACTAATGCAACACATGCAGCGATGCAAAATGCAGGAAGATCACAGCTTCTAGGTGAATCTTGTGGATCCAGTATCAGTAGAAGTATCTCTAGGGCTCTGAGTGCCATCAGCATGGCTCTATGTGGCTTGTCAGCAGGAAGGTGGACCAGAGAGAGAGTGTATCCTGTCTCCAGGGAGGAAGAGGTTCCCAGAATACTTATGAAAAGGTCATGTCCATAAGGAGGGATGAGTCAGGCTGTGACATGCGTGGCAGGCTGGACTCAAACCCTTGATTCTTCTATCAAGTTGGCATCAAACTGTACTGCTACATTCCTGTTCTGCTATATTCCTGTTCAGGAATATAGACCTAAAGAGAGACATTTGCATGAACCTGTTTTTATTGTTCACATTATATTGTTGTCCGCAGGGTAAACAGTGCTTTGGGAGCATATAAGAGCATCACACTTAGACTGTAGATCTGGAACCACTACATTGAGCCTTGTTGTTTGACCTCAATTTTCACTAATTCTGAGAAATAATTAGTATGTGTTTATGGCTGCATTTATTACCATCCCACGACCTGTAAAACTACCTGCTGAGTTTCTATCATCTCAATGCCTTGAAAGGACCAGAGATTTAATGCATCCATTAAAGAAATACTTCTTAGAAAGCATCTGGCTTAGATGGTCTATTAAACCTATTAGAGACACAGAAATAGTAAACTACTTACTAGTTTGGAATAAGTGATGATAGCATCTTTGCACACTCTATATTAAAAGATGCAGCTGAAATGACAATTAGCCCTGGCAAGTTCCTTAGGAAAAATGTTTCCAGCATTTGGTATGAAACACTTACATACAAACATTGGGAGTGTTTGGGATGATCATTCATTGAAGCTGATCCTTAAGACTCTTGAGCAGGTATTTCTGGTGCCAGAATCAGGCTCTCCACATGCCTTTAATGTCAAACTACCCCTGCTCAGTTTAACCTGAGGCAAACAGGGCCCCCATATCAAGTGCTGAGTGCACTTTCATTCCTGACGAGGGATAGTTTTTAAAAACCCAAGGCAACCTGATTTTTCCCCCTACCCCTATTTTATTTTTCCAGCATCCTAATAATTTATTCTTGGAAGCTTTGCCTCTGGCACCCAAGCCCTAGTCTCACACTCTGTTCTCAGAAGGGATAAAAATTTAAAGCTTCCACCTTAGACTTTCATTTCCACTTATGTGTAAATAATAAAAGTTTTAGAATTATTTCTGTAGTATATTTGACTCAGAATTTTTAGAGCTTCAATTTGGCTGCATCCAAATTTATTGAACATCGAGTGTTAGTTGTATATTCGGCTTTGGACTTTAATGGAGTCCATAGAAAGAAAACCTTTTTATTTGTTTTATTCTATTTATCTACCTACCTACCACCTACCCACTTACTTACTCTCATTTAGTTAGTTTTACTATGAATTCCATGAAAGTGTTTTACTTATTTTTATTTTCTTCACATTTCCCACTCTAGATCATTATGGCCCAGGCTGTTTTTTTCGTCAAGTGATATTTGGGAAAAAATCCTCCAGTCTCATTTTTCTAGTTTATCATTGTCTGAAAGCTCCTTTGAAATCTGTCGGCATCATAATAGTTTGCACCTCTGGGTGACGGCTGCTCATAAGGCACATTGCCCCAAATTGACCCCTGGTCTGCATGCCAGCTCAAAGTTCAGTCACTAAACAACCAACATCTTATTTCAGGATTGCAGGTAATCCACCAGAACCAAGCCTACTGTCCTAAAGTCAATTCCGATCCCCAGGACAGGGCTAAGCATGTTCCTGTGAGTTTCTAAGATTGTAAAACTTGATGGGAGCAAAAAACCTCGTCTTTCTCCCTTGAAGCTGGTTAATTATTTCAAATTGCTGACCTTGGGGTGAACAACCCAATGCCTAGCTAGTAGGCCAACCAGGGATTCTCTGAAGATAATAGATAGAATATAATCACCAGGATTCAGGGAGGATTGCACATTAGTGGTTATAAATTAAGAAAATAATGATGCCTTTGTCTGGTAGTCATTTCATAGAGAGACATTTTGAGGCCAGACTTCTTTTAGTTACACTCTGAAAGTCCTTTAAAAGGAACAAGTTTCCCTTCTCCTATGTCCTTAATCCATTCTCCCATTGTATTGCAGAAACATGGCAGCAGTCGCATTAGAGGCCAAGGCTAGATTGCTTGAGGTCAACAAGTCTAGATTTGAAGTTCTGGATTTTACTTAGGGTTATATCTAACACTTGGAAATCCTGAAGGTCCTGAGAAACAGCAATCATCTTTGTGACTGCAGTTTCTGAGAGACTAAATAATACAGTTCTGTGGACTTGAGGTGAGACAGTGGGCAAAACATTGAGCGGCCAGGCCAAAGTCAGCACTTCAAACTCACCAACCACTTGAAGGAAAAAGCTGGAGCGATCTGCTGCCACAAATATGTACAGTCTCTCAAACCCTGACAGCAGTTTTGCTTTGTCTGTAGGGTAACTGTGACTCAGTAACAACTTGATGGCAGTGGGTTGGGTGTAGATAGAAAGTTAAGTTCTGGTAAGTTGCCGCAAACTGGGAGCAAGGACAGATAAGTCCTAGTTAGCAGTTTGTCTGGGACACTCAGGGATATTTTTTATGGATAGCACAGGGACCATTTTGTTTTTCAAATTTATCAAAAGAAGAATCCCTAAACAATTCATTGGGCTCATGCCTAGCCTAAAATTAGGAAATGCCTGCTTTGGTGTTGTATCCTCTCACACTTCTCATTCAATCTGCATGCTGAGCAAATCGTCATGGAAGTTCACTTATATTCAGAAGAATGTGGCACCCAATTGGAGGAAGGCTTATGAACAACCTTGCTGGCTGAAGTGAGGAGTAATTGCAACACCTGCTCATGAGAATTTAGGATAACAGCTTTCAGTATGGATTACCACTCAATGTACAGAAAACAAAAATACTCAGAATTGGACCATTAGGTAACATCATGATAATTGGAGAAAGGGGCGATGTCTTCAATGATTTCTTCTAGCTGGAATCCACAATCAATGCTCATGGAAGCAGCAGTGAAGAGATCAAAAGCTGCATTGTGTAGAGTCAATCTGCTTCTGAAGACATCTTTAAAGTTTTAAAAAGCAATGACGTGCCTTTGAGAACTAAGTCGTGCCTGACTCAAATCCTAGTGTTTTCAATACCCTCAAATGAAAGTTGGACCTTGAATAGGGAAGACTGAAGAAAAATGGATACATGTGCTCCATGGTGTTGTGAAAAATATTTAAAGTATCATCGACTGCCAAAAGAACAAACAGAACTGGCTTGAATGAAGTACAACCAGAATCCTCCTTGGAGGGAAAGATAGTGAGACTTCATTTCATGTACTTTGGACATGGTATCAGGAGAGACCAGTTCCTGAAACAGGATATCATGCTCAGTAAAATGAACGGCAGCAAAAAAGAGGAAGGTCATTCAAGGTTTTATTTTCATTTTTATTTTTAGTAGTTATAATATTATATATTTATAAATGTAGATGTGTGTCAGTTTTTGATATTTGTATTTTGATGTCAATAACTTAGGCAAATACTAAGCCTTATCTATTCACTTACTTCTCCTAATAAATTATTTTTCTTTGCCCCTCCTTGGATTTCAATTACATGCCTGGCCTTCTGATATTGCCCCAAAGCTCTGTTCTTTAAAAAGTAGAACAAAAATTTTCTTCAGTTTGGGACTACTACTGCTGGCCTAATTCCATTTTCACTGATTCGTTCTGTAGTCATGTTTACTATGATCATCAGCATTCACAGGTCGTCATCATCTTTGTCTGGCACCAATTTAACAATTCCATCTCTCTGTCACTTAAAGTTTTTTAAAAGTCTTTATTGAGGGCTTTTAAAGCTCTTATCACAATCCATACATATATCCATTTTGTCAAACATATCTGTTCATGTGTTGTCATCATCTTTTTCAAAGCATTTTCCTTCTACTTGAGCCCCTGGCATCTGCTCCTCATCTCCCCCTCACCACACTCCCTCCCCAATGCCTCCTAGATAATTTGTAAATTCTTCTTTTTTTCTCATGTCTTATACCAACTACTGTCTCATATCACCCACTTTTCTTCTGTTTGTCCCCTTGGGCTGGGGGGCCTAATGTTTCTGTCATTTTTATTTCTCTGCTGAAATTATCATATGATATTGCATGTTGATTATTTTGACCATTAGTACCTTTAACATTTAAGTTCATGGAAAAATTCCATTACCTTTTAACTCCATTCTCCCATTAGTTTTTTTTTGAAGTCCCCTAGTCTTTTCCATAGTAATTTTAACTCCTACTTGATAGTTTCAAAGTAGTGCCATTTGCCTCTAGTCTGATTGTTTTGTGTCCTGGTAGTATGCTTTTCTTGCCTTTGTATGCTCCACAATTTTTTCTTGCTGCAACCTGGAAATCTTGCAAAGGGCAGTTGATGCTAAGTTTGTTTGTTTTTTAATGCCATCAGATCACACTTTCCCTTTGTCTATGAATTTAATGCAAGGGTTTATCTCTATCTAGCGAGGAGTCATATTGAGTTTGCAATTATTATTGCTGTGGTTGCCACAAATCCTCAAATGATATGTGGTGTTCAGATTTTGAGATGGTTTAGCAGAGGTGAGTTCTTCATTTCTGCTTGCACCTTCAGTGTGAGTTTTCTGTGTGGGGTGCCCCAGTGAAAGTCTGTCTTGGAGTTCTTCCATCGGTATTGCACCGTGACTTTTGCTGGATGCTTGTAGGTTTTCCATAGAAGGTGGAAGAGGGGGTGGTTCCCTGACGTTGTACGAAAGCCCTGTGCCATTGTTATTTGCTACCATCAAGTGAGCCCAACTCACTGAGACCCCAAAAAGCTCCACTGCAACCCTTTGATGATGAGAAGTGGCCGTGCTGCAAGGGTGGCGTCTCTGCAGTGTCAGGAGTTCAGTCTTCACACGCATTTCTGCTATTCCCTGAGGTCAAGTGCATCCTACTGGTTGACCCTTCTGTTTCATATTCCTTTACTGGAGTTTCCGTGGGTTTTCACCAGCACCCCTCTTCTCCACTTTCACTTTCCTTCTCCTGTAGATTAAAGCTAGTGTTCCTTAAGGAACAGGTGTCTGGGCAGTATTTCAGTTGTGGGTCTGGACAGCATTGGAAACTGTTCTTCTCCCCCAGGCAACATCAGGAGGGAAGCTTTCTTAGGATGCTATATTTTCCTCTAGAATACTTGGCTGAGTTCATGGTGGATAAGCCTGCAAGTTGGTGCGAAATCCCCTATATCTGTAACTCCTAGAGTCTGTCTAGTTCCCACTTGGTCTTTGGAGTTTATCTGTTTTTTTTTTAACCTGAATTGTTCTTTGTTTATGTGGTATCTTGGACTCTCTAACCTAGGTGAATAAATACCCAGCTAGTGTTGATCCTGAAGATTCATTCTGTCTCTCTCCAAATTTAGGCTAGTGCATTCTTTCAAGTTCAGTCCTCTGTTGAAGTAAACAACAAAAAGTTAATTTAAAGCATTTCCAACTGAAACTGGGTCCTCCAATGCTTATGAGAAAGTAATGTTTCAAAGTTTTCCACAAACAGTAATTGGAAGATTCAACATTGAAAAGATGTCACTTCTCCCCCAATTGGTCTATATGCCAAGTAGTCTACTGTTACATAGTCAATTATGACTTAGAGTCACTTTCTGGAAGTTTTAGAGGCAATAAGCCTTAATGGCAGCAAGCAGCCACATCTTATTCCCACAGAGCAGCAGTTGAACCCCTTGATTTGCCACCAGGATTATATTTGCAATTTCTATCAAGCTTCTAACAAGATTTTCCTAGACAACCAGCATGTTCATTTACTTCTGTAGAATAAAAGAAATATAAAATAGGTAAAAATCAATTCTGAAAAAAAAAGAATAAAATAGAATTCACTCTGGCTAATGTTAAAACTTTATATAGAGATATCATAAGAAAGATTGTGGTATTGGCAGACAGGTTGCACAAAAATCAATGAAACAGAATCATGAATCCAGAAATAGACTTACACAACAGGATCATGGATATTTGACAAAGGAGCCAAAATAATTCAATAGAGGAAGAATAGCTTTTTCCATGAATGGTGTTGGGAAATTAGGTAACTGTGCACCAAAATAAAATACAAACCAATACCTTCTCCTAAATTTATACCCCTTATAAAAATTTACTCAAAAGGATCATGAACTTAAGGTAGCTGTGTATAAAGAGAGAAAATCTTTGAGATTTAGAGTTAAAGCACAATCTGTAAAAGGAAGATAAATGAATGAACCTCATAAAACATAAAACCTTTTGATTTGTCAAATAAACTGTAAAGAGGGTGAGAAAACAAAGTGCAGGTTGAAAATATTTGCCGACAACATCTTCAACAGAAATATTTGTCTAGAATACATACTCTCAGTACACAAAAATAAAAAGCAGATAATTGAATTAGAAAATGAGCAGAGTCATAAATAGACATTTATCCAAAGCATACATAGAAGTGAAAACATGCTTCACTTCATTACACATTAAGGAAATGCAATTTAAAATCAGAATGATACATCACTTTATATCTAACAGAATAACTTAAATGGTAATGCTGATAATCCCAAATTCTGGCAAAGGTGGGGTAAAACTAGACTGTATATTGCTATTGAGAGTGAGAAGTGGTAGAGAGTGAAGAAATTAGATTGGTATTTTCTTATAAAACTAAACTCTCATTTATCATATGACTCAGCAATTGTTCTTTTGGACCTTTATTTCAGCAAATACAAACATTCATAAAGAAATCTGTATATGAATGTTCATAGCACTTTTATTCATTATAGACAAAGACTGGAAAAAACCCACATATCCTTCAGCTGGTCGATTGTCAAACTTTATCATAGAATAATTGAGTATGTCTCAGAAAACCACAGGACAGGTGTATCCTGTCCCACAGGGTCACTATGTGTAAAAATTGATTCCATGGCAGAACATTTGCTTAGATTTTACAGTAGGAGGCACAGTAGCTGAACATTCAGTGACTAACCAAAAGCAGGTTGGGAATTGGAACCCAGCAGCCACTTTGTAGGAAAAAGATGTGACAGTTTATTTATGCAAAAATTTGTAGCCTTTGAAACCCTATGAAGTGATTCTACTCTGCCTTATGGACTCATTCAGTTGAAATCAACAGAGTGGCTATCGGTTTGGTTTGGTTTCATGTAGCAATGAAAATATTTGTTGTTGTCTAGTGAGTCAGGTTAGTTCTAATTCATAGTGGTTCTAGGTACAGCAGCATGGAATCATGCTCAGTATTCCCTCTCCACACAATTGCTATATTTGACCCCACTGTTACCACTGGTGTCAACTCATTTTATTAAAGGTCTCTCTCTTTTCCATGTCTTTGTTTTACCAAGAATGTATCCTTTTTTAGAGACCTATCTCTCTTAATAACATGCTCAAAATACATCATATTCTTCTATGGAGCATCCTGAATGTGCTTCTTCCAAGACAGATTTGTTCATTTTTCTTGCAATCCAGATACTTTCAGTATTCATTACTATAATTCAAAGGCATCAATTGCTCTGTAATTTTCCTTATTAAATTTCCATATATATATATATATATATATATATATTCTCAAAGTTTCATCTTTGAGCTTTAACATTTTGAAGAAGTCCTGTGCAGCAGATAACATGAACATCAACTTAGAAGAGTGATGCTTGTATAACTGGAATCTCAAAGGTTGTGTACTGTATGGTATTATCTGCCTAACATTATTGAAACAACATTGGAGAGATTAGGAGTCACTAGCAGTTAACATTGAAAGAAGGGTTGATGGTGTCATAAAAGAGCAGGAAAGAATCTATGATAATTCTGAATCCTGCAAATTCTGAAAATTGTCTTTGGTGATAATTACACAAGTGTAAAAGTAGTGAATAAGTATACACACAGAATGTACTGAAAGCTGAATAAGATCAACGAATTGTACTAATGCAAATTTTCTGAATTTAATACTATATGCAAAATGCTGCCATTGCAGAAACTGGGTTTAAGCTGCATGGGACCTTCCTGTACATTTTACACACATCTTCACTTTTTTGGGACATTTTCCTCTGAATCTATAATTATTGCAAAGAGTTCAATAAATATTTCTAGTTTTAATCAATCAATAAATAACGGATGTAAATGAAAATATAGTTTGCTTTGAAAATTTAGAGACAAATGATTTTATAGGCTTTCTCCAGTATTGTAGCAAGGAAAGTTATACAAGTTAAAAAAAGGCATAGTAAACTTAAATAAACATTCCTAAAAGGCTATTTGATAGATATGAATTCTTCAATGATGATGGAAACCTGAGTCGTGTGCAATGCTACTTAATGTAAAAATATATTTTGGAATTTACTCAGAGATTGTGTGTTAAATACTTTAACTAAGCAGATAGTTATAATTCATGGAGGAATAACGACTAATTGTGGTTTACAGTTTAGTTAAACATTGAAAAATATTATCATTGATGTGTGAGTATTAGGTGATACACAGTTTCACTCAGAATTTGATTTTATTGTGCTCATAATCACCAGATAGGAGTGCCTTTCTAGTTTGACTGAATTGAACCCTAGTGGTGTAATGGGTTATAAGTTTGGTTTCTAACTGCAAGGTCAGAAGTTTGAAACCACCAGCCACTGCTAAGGAGAGAGATGAGGTTTTTAATCCAAGATTTGCAGGCTTGGAACCCACAGAGTTGGTTCTCCCTTGTTCTTCAGTGTAGCTATGAGTCAGGATTCATTCAATGCCCCTGAGTGTGTGTGCTTTTAGGCTGGAAATTAGACTGGCATCAGACTGGAAATGTTTTAGGGGTAGTTCCAAAGTTTTTGTTTTTATATATAATTCACATGGTCTAAAGAAAGTTTAACAGAGCAAACTCACACTTATTAAGAGCTCACTAAATAATTGACTGTTCTATACATTCCTGAATATAATCCTATTTATTTTTTTACTTGCATCATCATCATTAAAATCTGTATTGTGTGTAGATAGGAGAACTGAGATTCAAAATGATTAGGTATCTTTCCAAATATTATGCAGCTACAAAGTGATTAACTCAGGATTTGAAAGTTCTCTAATTCAGAGGTGATGTTCTCTCCATCACAACGCTGCCTTCCTTCTTTGCTTGCTTTCCTTTAACACTCACCATGGGTCTGGTCTGCTGGAAAGCTCCCAGTAGTACTTGTTAGTTAAGTAGGACATCTCGTGTAACAGTGAATTTCAACTTCAGTTGCTACTGGTCCAATGATGCAAATTGCCTGTCCCGTAGCTGGTGCCCACTCCCCTGGTAACAACAAGATACACTGATATCAGGCTATTTTCTCCAAGTATGTCAATGACACAGTCGATGAGCCATCTGTGATCACCAAATCCTGGAATATTCTTGCAACATCCAACTTACTGACAACCAATGTAAACTGGAACTCTTTCTCCCAGAGGCAGATACTAATCTGCAGGATCCTTTCCCTGCAAAGAATCGTGTGGAAACCTTGGGTGTTTGGTAGCTTAGGAACGGATTTGACATCTAATTGAAAATGATTGAGCACTCACAGGACTGGCCTAATTGCAGGCTGAGGTTGCTCTCTGTGAAAAGACCAGCGCTGAAAAGTGACTCAGAGGCTGCAAGAAAAGGAGTGCTAAGGGTGAGTGATGACTAGGGTAGCAGGGTCACCACTGGGTCTTCATGGACACAGCCCTAACTGACCTGGCTGTGTGGTTAAATCGATCATTGTGACAAGCTCCCACCAACTAACGTGATTGAATCAACTTATTCTTTCATCAGGACCAGAGAACTGCCTATGTTTTGGACACAGACACAGTTTCTAAAGTGCCACTTTTCCCAAAATAAACACTTCCCTGGATATCTGCACCGACAGCAGTTGACCATTTATGGCAGCAGATGTATCTGTGTTTCAGAATAGCATATTTGGCACATGCCTACTCCTCTTATAAAAATGCAATGCATATTCATTGTCTTTCATGTAGCATGGTAAGTTTAAAAAGAAAATATCCCACCTCGGTCATGAAATTCTGCAAAACTCAAAATCCTACTCTGTACCGATATGGTGGCATATTGGTCTATGAGGCTTAGACAGTGGTTATATTTGTTTATTGTATTTACTATGCAATGGATAAGTGCTAAGCATCAAAGACACATGCTCAGAAAGCCCAGATCTGGAAACTTAATTTTCAGAGTTTATAGTCTCCTGATCAAGGTATACTGTTACTCTCTTCTCTTTCTGACCCTCCTTCTGTACTCTCTCAGGATTAAACTTTAAAGATACTTTAAAGACTTTTTGAACAAGAGAGCAAAGTCCAAATGGGAAGGTGGAATTGCTTAGCGATGAGACTTTAGAATCAAACCAGATAGGGGCAATGGGGTGGTGGATAAGAGGGGATATGAGAGACCCTGAGGCACAAAACTGAGTTCAAGACTTTATTAAGGTCTTGCAGGTGCGAGACTTGGGGTGGTCTAGGCTTTTATAGGGGGGATCTTGCAGAAACTAGTGACTGAGGGGTGTTGTGCTGTCAGAAGAGTAGAAAGTATTTTGCTTCTTTTGGTCTGTTTTGCATAATGGACAAGGTGTGTTTGTTCTGGGCAGTGGAGGGTGGAAACTGGCTTGTTTGGGTTCATAGTAAAGCAGATATTTACCCCTTGTTCTTGCCTTGTGATGGTATAAGGAAGGGAGTGAAGTTAATCTCCGGCTCAGTGGTTCTCAACTTACAGTTGTGACCCCTGTGGGGTTCGAACGACCCTTTCACAGGGGTTGCCCAATTCATAACAATAGCATAATTATAGTTAAGAAGTAGCAACGAATATACTTGTAAGGTTGGGGGGGGGGGGGCGTCACCACAACATGAGAAACTGTATAAAAGGGTGACGGAATTAGGAAGGTGGAAAACCACTGCTCTAGCTACTTCCGGCTGTGTTGGCATGGCATCCTTATCGAGAGCGCGAGAACTGCTAAGTGATAAATATTAGACCTGAGAATGGAATAGAAGCATTTGAGAGGCTAAAGAAGCGGGGCTGCCTTTAAGTGGTTACTTCAGAAAGAGTGGTACTAGGAAAGGACTGACTGCTAATAGTACAAAGACGGTTAGGAGGGGGGAGAGGAATGCACGAGCCAACACTCCCCTAGGCAGTTCCTCCAGGAAGAGTTTGTGAGTTCGTTCAGGCGGCTGGTTCCTTCTCAGAGCAGAGGGATTTCTTCTCGTACAAATTCTGACATGTTATAGAACCATCAGGTTCCCATGGAGAAGTGACGGAACTGCTTGCAGTTTGGGATCTGTGTCGTGGTTATGAAGTCAACTTGGTATTGTAGGTGAGTTGGTTGGGCAGATATGGTAGCTAAATGGCCCATCAGCTCCTCAGATAGGAGCTTGATTCTGTGAGGCTTAGCCTATGCTCAAAAATTGTGTTGAAAGCCAAAAAAGAGAAAAAAATGTAGAAATATTATTTCTAAAAAATAATGTATTTTGCCTCACAAATACAGCTTTCGCTTGAGCCTGAGAGTTAAAGATTCACTCTGAAAATAGAACTTGTTTAAACATGTCTCTGTGATCAGATAAGCACTCTTAGGAACACACTTGTCTTAGTCCCCTAGAGTGCCTTAAAATAAAAGGCAGGATAACTCTAAACAGAATGGCATTGTCCAAAGGGATTTGTTGGGCCAGATCAATTCAAGGCCAAGAAATCAGCTCACAAGTTCATGGTGACTATTTGGGTGGATTTTTAAGGATTTTTGAGAAAATTTATAGATTTTCTCAAAGGACATGGGACATTCACAAGAGCTTATTTGGAAGCATTTTTAAGAAAACTAGAAATGATGAGACAAAGGCCAGGAAACTCTGGTGGGAAAAAGGCCAGAAAAGCTGTAATGAAGAAAATTTTTATAGTATGAGAATGTATGTGCTCATCCAATGAGAACATTTTGGGAAATCTTACCCCAATCACCTTTCAGACTCAGTGTGTCCTTTTATTTATCCTTTGTTCCCAAACTCAAGGAATATTGAAAATGAACACAATTTGAGTCCCTCCAGTGTGCTAACCCTGCTGTTTTGATGGGCTGTAAATAAAAAGGCACAGGTTCCATTGGGAGAAGAGTTTATAAACTCCAAACCCACTGCCTTCGAATCAATTCTGAATCATGGTGACCCTGCAGGATAGAGTGGAAACTTTTCCTGTAGGTTTCTAAGACTACATGACTCTGTAGATGACTAGAAAGTCTCATATTTCTCCCTCAGGGAAGCTGGTGGTTTCAAATTGCTGAACTTGCAGCTGGAAGTCCAATGCATAAGCCTTGCTCCATCGAGCTTTTGTGAAGAAGGATTGGAGAGATAGAAACACTGCCTTCAAAGAGTATAGTCATAAACAGACAGACATGGGGGTGGGTATGCTGATAAACAATAGCTTTGCATTTTTTGATCATTTTTATTTATTAAAACTTTCTGTGAATTTTGTAACAATAGCTTTTTATTTGCCTTTGATGTCAAGTAGGACAGATCATTAATTGCTCATATGCAAGTTTAAGTTGAAGCTGACGAAAATTAGATGAGTTCATGAGAGCCTAAGTATAACATGGAGGGTTATCTACCTATTTTAGAAACCGTATAATGTTTAATACAATGAATACTAATGAAAGAAAATCAGACAACCTGGGAAATGACACAAGGATTTCATCAATTAAAAAATACTGAAATGGGAGAAAATTAATGTCAAATACATGGTATAGAACATAGAACAATGAGCAGGAATTAACAGAACACCAATTGAAATGTTGGCATAGGCACGTGTGGTGTTGTAAGTGTTCTCTACTCTATATCAAGAAATGTGAGGAAAAATACAAGCTAAATTGATGGGGAAAGATGCATATGTGGGTCCATTGCAAAGTAAGTTGCTCAGCACAATGTAGAATTCATACAACAGTGTTATTGTCAAACAAATATAATTTTGCTTAAGATAATTTTCAAATGTTTACAATAACACATCAACAAGGAATTGCCAGAAACTTAAGCCAAATTATGAAGTGAATATGGAATGGAGGACATCATTGTTGCTGTCAGATGGATCTTTTCTGAAAGAAGAGAGTACTGTGCTCAAAAGATGTTAGGTTTCATAGCGTTGGTTCTGACCCATAGCAACCCTATGCATGGCACAAGGAAACACCCCCAGATCCTGCTCCAAATCTATGGTTTTATCCACTGTATTAATCTATCTTCCTGAGGTCTTCTTCTTTTGTTGGCCCTCTACCAAACATGATGTCCTTCTCCAGGCACTGGCTATCCTGACAGTGTGTTCAAAGTAGGCAGCATGGAGTCCAGCTAGTTTTGCCTCCAAGCAGCACATTGGCCCTACTTCTTCCAAGGCAGATTTGTTTGTCCTTTTGGTGGTCCACAGAATTTTCACTATGCTTCTCCAGGACCACAATTGAAATGCATCTGTTCCGCAGTGTTCCTAATTTAGTGGTCAGCTTTCATATGCATATGAGGCAATTGAAAATACCATGGCTTGAGTCAGTAGCACCTTAATCTCAAAGTAGCTGCCCTGTTTCTAATCCTCTAAAGAGGTCTTATGCAACACGTGTATTGACTATGCAAAAGCATTGAACTGTGCCACTAACACATCATGAATAGTATTGTGAAGGAAGGGAAAGAAGACTTCCTTATTTAACTCCATAACAATTATCAACAAGATCAAATGAAACAAAATTGTAACCTTGCAGGACTGCCTTGCTTTTAAGGATCACAAACATTTCTACTTCTGTATGACCTCTTTATTTTCTAATAGTTTTATTGGAACATAATTTGCATAGCACACAATTGAAATGTTCAATCGTTTAATTATGTCACGGGGAATTGTACAATCAACACCATGTATATCATAAAGCATCGCTTCCCCTCACCCCCAACTTGAATAAATTGCCTTTTGTTTTAGTGCTTCCTTCCATCCCCTGTTCATTATTTATGCCCCAAATTCCCTTCCCCTTCCTATCTCCATGCCTGCATCCTATAACACCTTGTATGAGGTTCACAGACCTAGAGGCAATGGATGAGAGTTCCAGTCTCTCCACATCCTCTTCAACTTTCTTGTCTGTTTTTTAAATTGGTTTGTCATTGTTGGTATAAGCTTATATTTCATTGTTCTTTTGATTGATATCTTTTTTGATGGATAATGACTGAGCATTTTTCATTCTAGCAATATGAACAATTTTTTATGAACCGCCCATACCTTTTGCCCACTTTTTAATTGGATTACTTATTGAATCTTTGTTTTCTTTTCTTAAGAAAGTACTGTAGTTTTGTATAGGTTTCAGAAATTAGTCCCTTGTCTATTGTGTTGTTGCAAAATATTCTTTCCTAGTCCATCACGCTCTTATTTCTTTTTTTTTTGGGGGGGGGCATCACTGCTCTCTGGCGGTGGGAGTGGGAGGCCCAGCCCCACTGCTGGAATTGAACCTCCGTCCCAGTGGGCCACAGTCTCGCGCACAACCACTACGCCGCCGGGGCTCAGCCCTTCTCTTTTATTCTATTAAGGAAATCTTTTGATGCACATAAGTATCTTATTTTTGTAAGTTTCAGGCATCTATTTTGTCTTCTAGTTTGTGTGCTTTCTTTTGTTTCATGGTTTGCTTAAGCCCTACAATAGGGTGTAAATCTTATGGATGGTCTTCCTTGCTCTGGGATTTACATTTAGGCCTTTGACCTATCTTGAGTTCTTTTTCTGTACATGGGGTGAGGTATGGATCTTCTTACATTCTTTTGCAGATGCAGACCCAATTTTTTCAGCATCATTTGTTGAAAAAAATCCCTCTCTCATTTAATGTTTTTTGATCCTTTGCTGAAGAACACTTTCCTTTAGGTGGATAGATTTATTCCTGGGTTTCTAGTCTGTCCCATTGGTCTATGTATCTATCTTTGTGTAAATATGAGACTGTTTTGACCTTTTGTTATGTAATAGGCTTTAAGGTTGGT
The DNA here is from genome assembly GCA_004026705.1 of Nesogale talazaci. Taxonomy (NCBI): domain Eukaryota; kingdom Metazoa; phylum Chordata; class Mammalia; order Afrosoricida; family Tenrecidae; genus Nesogale; species Nesogale talazaci. Next base: position 205,276 of record PVJH01000826.1, on the reverse strand, counting down.
TGAGAAGTCTCCTATATTGTTCTTTTTAAGAAGTTTTTTTGTTTAGGCTGGGTCTCTTACAATGTAGCATTAATAATTAATTTTCCAATTTCTTAAAAATGATTGAGTGATTATCTAGAATGGAATTGTGTTTATAGGTTGCTTTGGGTTATAATCACCTTTTCAAAATGTTAAGCCCTCCTATCCATGATGATGCATATTATGTGGGTCTCTTGTTTTCTTTCCATTTTATTTTACAGGGACATGTATGAGCAGAGTCCTCCATTACCATGAATTATGCAATTGAGTTCCATACATTTGGGGAAATCATAGAAGTCAGCATATCTAGAGTGTAGTGGATAAGTCTTACCCTGAGAAAACCACCTTAGTGATCATGGTATCTCCCCTCATTCTTTTGTTTTCTTACAATAGTATTCTGTAGTTTGCTTAGAACAAGGCTTTTGCTTATCTGGCTCATATTTTTTCCTAAGTACTTCATCTTCTGTGTGACTATTATAAATGGTATTGTTTCTTGATTTATTTTTCAGAGCTCTCTTCATTAGTATCTAGGAACTAAATTAACTTTTGTGTACTAATTTTGGATCTGTACCATGTTGCCAAATATTTTGTTTCTAAGAAATTTGTTAGGTTCTTTTTCATTACTTTTTTTGTGTGTGGAAGATTTCTACATGTAAAATCAATTTATCTGTAAATAGTAAGAGTTTCACCTTTTTCCCCCCACCTCCCTTACTTTTTGCCTATTTTGCTCATGTGGATTCCGCTGATTTTTCATAGTTTCATTGTAATTGCCTAACGGTTCTGACTAAAGTTCCAGCACAGTGTTGAAGATAGATGATGGGGAGAACCTTCGTGTGGTTCCCATTCACAGGAGGAATCCTTTCCATTTTTCTACATTGGGAGTTTGGGTTTTCCTATTTAGTCTTTATTGTGCTAAAAAAAATTCCCACTTACTCTTATTTATGGAACGATTTTATCAAGAGAGGTGTTGCATATTTTCAAATGCCTTTCTGCATTTATTGATACAATCATCATTGTTTATGTTGTGTTTATATGGTGGAATACATTGATCATTTTTCTAATGTCGAGCCATCCTTGTTTACCTGGTATGAATCCCTCTTGATTGTGATGTATTATATACATGTACATTATATATATATGTATTCATATGTATATGTGTATAGTTGGATTCTATAGGTAAGAGTTTTTTGAGAAGTTTGTCTCCATGTTCATAATGCATATTGATCAGAAGTTTCCTATCTTTGCTGTGTCTTTGCCTGGTTTTAGTGTCAGGGTTATGCTCGCTTCATAGAATGAGTTCTGGAGCGTGCTATCTTTTTGAATATTATGGAATAACTTGCATAGAATTGGTAACAGCATATCTGTAAACGTGGTAGATTCCTCAGGGAAATAATCTGGTCCTGGACTTTTCTTATTTGGCAAATTTTTAAATGACCTGATCTACTTATTCTCATGTATGAGTGTGTTGAGATTTTCTTTTTTAGTTTGTGCTAATTTGAGTTGAGATGTGTTTTTAGAAACTTATCCATACAATCTAGTACTCAAATTTGTGGAGTGCAGGTCTTTATAGTAATGTGCTGGTATCCTTTTATTTCATGTGGTTCTGTTATTATGTCACCATCTTCATTTCTGTCCTTGATGTTCGCATCTTCTCTTTGTTTTCCTTTCTTAGGTTTCCTTTCAGAGGTTTGTCAATTGTGTCAATTAAGCTTTTCAGAGAATCAACTTCTTCTCTGGATGAGCTTTTTTTTCTGTTTTCCAATTCACTTATTTCTGCCCTAAAATTTTTTTTAGTCAAGGTGTTTGAAGATTTATCGGTTGCTCTTGTCCTTGATGCTGAATCTGTTGTGTTAAGGTGTTGATTTTGGTTCTCTCCTCTTTATTTCATGTGTATATTGATTCCTATAAATTGATTTCTGATACCTGTTTTTGCTGTACCCAAAGGTTTTGGTGTGTTGTGTTGTCATTCTCATTTATTGCAAGGATTTAAAAATTATTTTTACTTTTTTAAGTAACTCCGTTTTCATGCATTTGATTTTTACCTGTGTTCTTTTTATTTTCGCTGTCAGAATTTGTAGTGTGGTGGTCTGGGAAAATGGAACATAGCATCTCAGTACTTTAAACTTTACTAAGGCTTGCTTTGTGAGTTCAAATGTGATTTTTAGTAGAGAATCCTCCATGTACACTAGAAAATAATGCATACACTGCTGCTATTGAGTGGAAATTTCTTTACATGTCTGGGGTTGAGATGGTTAGCTGCATTGTCTGTTAATTGATTTGCTCAGTTCTGTATCTTTAGTGAGTGTCTTTCCTAATGATAAGTTTTCCTCAAGAGTGCTGTGTTGAAGTCTCCTATTATTATTACTGTCTTGTCCATTTTTCTCTTCTACTCACTCTAATAGTATGGTTAGCATATTTCTAGGGTCTGTCACTGGATGTATATGTACATTTAAGATGGTTATGTCTTCTTTTTCTATTATCTTTATCACTATACAATGTCACTTATGTCCTTCATGGTACTTTTTTCCCCTTGAAGGATATTTTACTGAAGATTAATATTCCAACATTGCTTTTGGGGGGTTGCCACTAGCTTGGTAAATTTTCACAATTCTTTGCGTATGAGTCTATATTTTTCTTTGATGTTTAATGTGTGTTTCTTATAGGCAGTGTACTGATGGGGTCTTGTGAATCTCTGCCCTTGAGTGGTATATGTAATCCAGTAGCATTTTGTTATTTCTATGTATAGACTTTGGTGCTGTTATTTTGGTGTGTGTGACTTTATTTGGGGGTATCGGATATGTGTGTATATATGTGGTTTCATTTGTTTGTTTGTTCTCCCTATATTACTGTGCTGTTTCGAATTCTGTTTTCACTATGCTGACTTTTACATGGTCTTGTTTGTATGTTGGTCTCAGGTGTGCGTGTATGTGTGTCTTGTTGTTGCTTCTCTTCTTTCCAAATTGTATCCATTTATTAAGGTGAATAGTGCTCATCTTGTTTCCACAAATTCTTTTACTGTCTGCTTATATGGAAGCACCCATGTTTCTCCCTCCTATTTGAAGGATAGATGTGATTCATCTTGGTTGAATCCTTGGTTGACAGGACTGTTTTACTTTCAGAGTGTTATATGTGTTCATCTATTGTCTTCTTGCCATTATGCTTCCTGTTGAAAAATCTGAGGGCATTCTTATAAGTTTTCTCTCATAGGTGACTGTAGCTGTCCCTGCTTACTTACTCTCAGGATTCTCTCTTTTTGCTTGTTATTGTAGAGTTTGACTAGACTATATGGTGAGGTTTTTGTTTGTGGGGTCTAGGCTGTTTGGGGTTCTCTCAACTTCTTGAATATTTTCTCCTTTTTTATGATGTTAGGAAAATACAATAGTCACTATATTAAAACAAATTCTGCTCTATAACTCCAGAGAGAGGTAAGTTGATATCCTTCATAGTACCCCACATTTATGCACTTTCTTTTGATTTCTTAGGTCTTCTTCTTGATTGTTTATCTCATTCATTGTAGATTTTAGTCAAGAAACTGTCTTCAGGCTCACCAACTTGGTTTTCCATTTATTCAACTCTTTCACCCTGTTATTTAATTCTATTATTTATCTTCTGGGATGCTATTTGGTGTAGACTTTCTATTTTTTCTATTCTTTCTGTTGTTTACTTGAACATATTTTTCTCTTCAGAGAACATGAACATATTTCTCTGACTGCTACTTATGGCAAATTCATAGACTTTTCTTCAGAATTGTCCTTTGGAACTTAGTGCTCAGTTGTCTGTGCCTGTTTTCTTGGGTGTCTCATAATTGTTCTCTGTTTCTGGAGCATTTTCTTGTACCTGTTATTGTTGAGAGGGTTTCTGGGTTGTCTGGGAGTTGTTAACTTTGTCTATTAGTGACAGAAAGGAGGAAGAAGGGAGAAGGAAGAGGGGAGGGAGAGGAAGAGGAAAAGCAGAAGAAAAGCAGGAAGTGAAGGGAGACAAGAATAAAAACAGAGATGGAAAGAAAGTGGAAGGAGAAGCTAAAGGAAATAAAAAAGGAAAATTTTGGCAAAAAGGAAAGAAAAAGTGCAGAGAAGAAGAAGAGGAATGTGAAGGAGGAAAGCATGGGGAGATAGAGGAAAGAGAAGCAGAAGAGAAAGAGGAATGGTAAGAAGAAGACGTAAAAGAGGGAGGGCTCTGTTTGCCTGCATCAGGAGGTTCCTAGGTGAGTTCAGTGAGAGCACAGGTGAGCTCTATCAAGAAGGTCATGGCATCAGGTATGCACTTGGAGTGATTGTGGGCTGGGCTGGTGGAGAAAGCATAGCCACCAGACACTGCCCTGGCTTGGCAGGTGGGGAGAGCCTTTGTGGCACAGAGCCAGGGTCTGGGCCAGCTTGTTTGCTGGTGGGGATAGAAAGATCAGTGAGCTGGCTTGGTTCTTGCTTGCTATTGGGGCTCTGAGAGATCACTGGACAAGCTAAGGGATGGGCCTGATTGCTTGACAGTCAGACACTGAAAAAGCTCCTCGCCAGTTTGCACCCTGGCTGTTGGTAGGAACCAGAGAGGTCGCTAGGCTGTGGTCTGGACCTTGTGAGTTGTGGGCGAGGCTCAGAGAGTTACCATGGCTGTGGCCTGGGGCTTCCTCAGTGTGAGATGCAGGATCCATTCCTAGCCAGACTGGACCCAATTGCTGGTGGAGTACCTAGAGATCATTAGGCCATGGGATGACTGCTGCTTTAGTGCCAAGAAAGCACCTACCTGGGTAAGGCGGAGTCTGAAGTGGGGGCGTGGGTGGATTGCTGGGCACCTCGTCAGTGGGCCTTTCCTTTCCTCCTTTTGCCTTGCTCACTCCCACAGTCTCGGACATGAAGGCTTCTGTTGACGCAGCTTTTGCGTTACCGGTGATCCCTCGCTGCCTCGTCTCTTCTTTGAGCTGACTCTCTCCTGGTTTTCTGTAGAGGGATCCTGCTGTGCGTTTCTTGGCTCAGTTGGTGCTCTTGCTCAGGTCCCTTAGGTAAAAGTTCACGATCTTAGTCATATTTTCAGACCCTCTTTGGGTCAGCCTCCTTCTCTATAGGCTGTGATGCTATTATACCTGAGTATAAATGTGCACCCTTGCAATGCATAGCTCAGCATCTAGCTTCTCATAAGTATTCAACAAATGCTAGCAATTATTAAGCTCAGATGCATTCTTCTTGTGAGCCCTGGCACAATGGGAAGTTAGTGCAAATCTTCTTTCTCATGCTATCAGTTGCCTTTGTATTGCACTGCACAAACACCTCCCCCTCGCCAACGCCCTCAGAGCAGGCAATGATTACAGAACATAAGTGTGAACTGTGCAATATTAATGCGATTCAACTAATAGCCTCTACCAAAGAAGCTCTAGCCCAGTTTGAAGCCAAAATAATTGATGGGGCAAAGAATCAAATGATTCTCTCATTTCAGCCTTAATTAAATATTAAAAACAAAGCCCGGTTAATGGCAAGAGACGGCTGCTTCTGACCGGGGCTCCCAAAGTTAACAGCAAAAATAAATAAATATATGAATAATAATGATAATGAAAAGATAATCAGAGGTTTGAAAATGGTGCTGATAAGGATGTTGAATCTGCATTGCAAGGGTTTGTGAATATCTAAATCTTAGTAATTTGGGTAGAAAAGTACTAATTTTATTTCATATGTCATCATGCTGCGTGAACACTTCCAAGTTGGAATGGTTGCAATTTATTTTTGATAGCTTTACTGAGCCATAGTTAACTTACAGTAAATAGTAAGTACTGAAGTTGTACAATTTAATGTGATGGGACATATGTGTACACCCAAGGAACCATCCTTATATTTAAGATTATAAACATCTACAACCTATATTTATTGAAGTTCTAGGTTAATGCCCCCCATACACTGTCTGTCGTCAAACTCATGAAAAAAAAAGACCAACAGAAATGTTGGAAAAGACTCTGAAACTTGCAGTATGATGTATAGAAGCCAAAGCAAAAAGAAGAAACGATGGCGTCAAAGAATTGAACAGTAAAAGTTTGCTGCAGCCACTGTGTCAATCCCTCTTGGAAGGCCCTTTCTCTTTTTGCCGCTCCTCTTCTTTACACAGCGTGCGGTCCTTTTCCAGGGGCCGGTCCCTCTTCACAACAGATGGAAGTATCTCCGTCTTAGCTGCACTCCTTTTGAGGCAGATTTGTTTTTCCTTTTGGCAGCCCATGTTCCTTGAGATATTTTTCTCCAGGACCGCCCTTCAACTGCTGTGATTTTTCTTCCTTATTCAATCGTCATCCGTATTTAATGGCCATTTTTTCCCATGCATATGAATCAATTGAAAATACCATTGTTTGGGTCAGACACACCCTGGTCATCAAAGTAATATTCTTGATCTTCCGTACACTAAAGAGGTCTTGGGCAGCAGACTTACCTAATGCAATTTGTCTTTTTGATCTCTTGATTGTTGCTGCCATGAGCACCGATAGCTGATCCAAGCGAGGGGGAAATTCTCATGAAATTCTTGATGTCAATCCTTGATCTTCATCAGCAAGTGCTTCAAGTCCTGTTCATGCAAGAGCACGATGAAGTGTCTGAAATCATCGTCTGAAATTGGTCTAGTCCCACCCAGTTCTTTAGTGGGCATTACCAAGACGGATGACTTCTATCTTCTGTCTTCAAGTGGATAGAAGAGTGATATCAAAAGGTTTCACTTCACTACAGTCTTGTTCTGTGTTAATCTTCCTCTTAGTTGTCACTGGGTTGCTTCAAACTCATTGTGACCTGATAACAAAATAGAGCCTTCTCTGCCCGATAGTATCCTGATGGCCATTGGTGTGCTTGTGCTTGAGCCAGTGTGTCAGTTGGTGTGGCTATTTTGTCAATCCACCTCCTAGAGTTTATCTCACTCTCAATGATCCTTTACCAAGCACGATATGCTTTTGTAGTACTTCTTTTCTGATGGCATGTTCCGTGCTTCCTACAGTGGTAGAATGTTTCTCATGTTATTGTTATAAATGTTTTGACCCAGGAATTTTAAAAAATATCTTTTAATTTAATTTTATTTTTCTATCATTCTATTGGAGGCTCATGCATCGTTTCTCACAGTATACAAATACATATATTGTGCCACACTTCTTCGCATACCTGCAGCTGCCATTATTCTCTGAACCTACACCTTACCACCCAAGCCCCTGGCATCAGCCTCCCATCCCTTCCCCTCTATCCTTGCTCCCCACTCGCCCACCAACCCTCAATACGCTATAAATTATTATTGTTTTGTCATAACTTACACTGCCCAATCGGACCCAAGAATTTTTAGCTTTTCTCTAAGTGATGATTTTTCACCTTTTCACATTTGCAATATACCCCGAGATAAGCCTGGCTCATTGTCTCCCCATGACTTGGGCACATTCATCCTTCCAGTTTTAGAGAGCAGGGGATTCTGTTAGGGAAAAAAATAGCGTGGTAATGTTTCTTTCTTTCCCCATGGAACTTTCCACTCCTCTTAGAGAAGACTGCGTCACCAAAGAGAATCTTCTTTCATTTCCCACACTGCCCCTTACTGTTCTCTACATATATGCTCAGTGGCTCCACGTGGAAAATAGCCTGTGAGTACTGCCACTCTGCTTATAATTTTAACTGCTGAAGTGTCTATACTCATCATTGTCCAGACTCAGCATTCAATAATTCAATAGCATTTTTAGCTAATGGCACCCAAAGCCTCCAGTAGTCTGAGCTAGTGTTCTAGATTAATAACTGATACCATTTTGAATTGGACAATTATATGATCTACTAGACCAAGACTTAATAATTGAAGTTAAATCACATTACATTCAATAGCAGGAAGAATAAGTCAAGATTTATCCTTACTTTTCTATAGATATGCCCCCAAATAATAGTTTTACATTTTGATATTTAATTTATTAAAAGATTCTACCATTTAGTAGCAATACTTTTCTTATTTACCCCTAAGCAATATTGCTAATGATGGGATTATATTCCTAAATTTACAAGGAAGATTAGTTAAGATTCTATTACTCAAATTTATGCATCAACCACAAATGTGAAAATGAAGGATAAACATTTTACCAACTTCTGTAATGTGAAGTTAATCAATGCAATGAAGATGTATTAAAATTACATTTGTTAATAGGATACAAATGTTATAAATAAAGAAAAATATCTAGCAGTTGGAAGATATGACCTTGGTAATAACACAACACTGGAGATCAAATGACAGAACTTTGTAAGACCAACGATTTTGCTCATTGAAAATATCTGTTTTCAAAACTGGAAATGGTGATTATACATGCAGACCTTTCCATAAGGAATACACAGCAATCAAACCTATATCTGTGGCAAGTGATGAACACAATATCATCAGTTAGAACAAGGTTGAGGACCAACTGCAGAACAGATCATCAAGTGATCATATGCAATTTGAAGTTGAAACCAAAGAAAATTTTCATTATCAGTAGGATTCAAATTATAATAGTGATTGTATACCCCCTCAACTTTGATTCCCTTTGAAAATAGACTTGACCCATTGAACGGCAATGATTGAAGATCAGATAAGGTATAGGATGGCATCACTATGCAAGAAGAAAGAAAAAAGTCATTGAAAAAGAGTAAGAAAGAAAAAAAAACAGGGAATAACAAAAGAAATTCTGAAATTTGTTCTGGAATATAGGGTAGCTAAAGTGAATGGGTGGCATGATGGTGTCAAAGAATTGAATAGAAAATTGAAAGGGTGCTAAAGTAACAAAATTGAATATTAGAATGAAGCTGAGCCGCGGTGGCATAGTGGTTGTGCGCGGGACTGCAGCCCACTGGATTGGAGGTTCAAATCCAGCAGCAAGGCTGGGTCTCCTGCTCCCACCACCAGAGGGCAGTGATGCCAAAAACAAAAACAAAAAAAAGAATATTAGAATGAAAAGTGGAGAAACTCAGAGTTAGAGAACTAAAAGTTAGATGCTTAGCATTTATTGTGCTAAGGGAGTTGAGAGAAAAATGCCTCACGTTACAGTGTTGAAAGATTCTATGAGCAAAATACTGAATAACTCAATTAGCTTCAAAAAGCATAAGGAATGCACAGAACGGTGTCCAAAAGAATATAGAATTTACTGAACAGCAGCATTAATGTTATACATAGAGATTTTATTAAAGGAAATTATAAGCTGTTTGCTATAGTAAACTGACAGGGAGCTTCATGAAATTCAAGCAGTGTTCAAATCAGGATGTGCGATGAGAGCTATTACTTATGTGAGATGGGTATTGACTGAAATAAGAGTCTAACAGAAAGAGAATTAGCTGTATTTTATTGACTATGCAAGGGGATATCCCTATATGAATCATAATAAGTTATGGATGACATTGTGAAGAATGGAAGTTGCAGCTTCTTTAGTTGTACTAATCGAGCATCTATATATTAGAGGCAGTCAATGGAGCAAACAAGGGGGCATTCTATGATTTAAAAGCAGAAAAGGTGTGCATGAGAGTAGTGGCTTTTCACCATAATTCTTTAGTCTTTATTTTGAACAAAGGATTCAAGACGTTGGAATATCTGAAGAGGAAGTTGACATCAGGATCAGAAGCATGCTCACTAACCTGTGATATGATGATGCTGTAACTCTGCTGAAAGTAAAGAGGACCCAAAGCTCTTACTGGTGATGATCAAAGACTAACACTTTTAGTGTGCCCCAAGGTAAAAAAAAAATGAAAGCCCTCAAAACTGGATCAATAGACATTAGGATAAATGTCCAAAGTTGTCAAAGTTTCCTAATATTTGAAACCACAATCAACTTCTCTGGAAGCAGCGGCTAAGAAATCAGCTACCATGCTACTTTGGTCTAGTCTGTGCAAAATGCTTCTTTGCGGTGTCTTTTAAAAATGATGACGTTACCTCGAAGACAAAGGCGGCTTCATGCAAGTCAGAGTATTTTCAGTTGCCTCCTATGTATGTAAAATGTGGATAACTAATAAGGGGATTGAAAGAAGAATTGGTGCATCTGAATTATGGTGTTGGTAAAGAATATGGAAATCACAATGGATTATCAGAAGAATAAATAAACATGTTTTGGAGAAAGTAAAGCCAGATGCTTTAGAAGTGAGGAAGGCAAGACTCCACTTGACATGCTTCGGATGTGTCATCAGGAGGGAGCGGTCCTTAGAGAAGGATCTCATGGTAGGTCAGAGCAGTGACAAAGACTAAGACCTTCAACAAGCTAGATTGACATGGTGGCTGCAAATAGAATAGCAATAGTGCGGATTGTGTAGGATTGGGCAATATGTCATGTTTTATTTTGATATTCATAAGATCAGTGACTCGCAATAGTCTGAATGGTGCCTAGTAACTATACAGATAAGGACCCAATGTCACTCCTACTACTCTAAGGTATGCAAAACTGATTTAAAATAGCCAAAGTTAATATTCCTAAGATATCAGTTCATGGTGAATATATAGGAGGAATACTTTTCTCTTTTGGATGTTAGTGTACCAAGAATTGAACTTATGCATAAACCCAAGGAAGCCAAACATGTTGCCGTGGAATCGTTTGTATCTCTTGGGAATTTTATTTGTGCAGAACAGAACTGTACTTCCTAGTGTCTTCAAGGCTTCACCTTTTCAGAAGCAGGTTGTCAAGTTTCTATTCTATTTCTCCATGGTGCCTTTGAGTAGATTTAAACTGTCAACCTTTTAGCAAGTAGTTGAGACCTTAATTGTTAAGTTACTCAGAGCTTCCCAATTTATATATTAGGTCCTAATTATTATTGTATATATGGATTGTGATGGTAAGACAGATGAGTGCTGAGCCCCGCATAGAGGTTGAATGCGGGACTGCGGCCCACCGGCTTGGTGGTTCAAATCCAGCAGCAGCTCTCCAGGAACAGGGCTGGGCTTTCCACTCCCACCAGAAGGCAGTGATGCAAAAAAAAAAAGAGAGAGAGAGAGACAGATGAGTATCAAACAACTTTGAAACCCATATCAACAACTGACTCATTAATAGTAACAGGATGTAATAGAGAGTCTTTGAGTCATAGAAGTAGTATGGATTGCTTGTTATATTAAATAAGATAATCATCATTGGTATAAAAGAATATTAACAAGTCACCATCTCTCCCTGCATAGTTCAATATTATTCTGACACTCTATATAACAAGAGGGAACTGTATTATTGTCATAATACTTAATTACATTGACCTTTTCCTAAAAAAAGTTGTGCTTTCTTCTAAATGACCAGCTTAGTGCACTAGTTTAAGAGCCTCAGAGTTTCTAAGGATTACTGCTAATGTCTAATACACTTGGGACTGTGCTCAATTGACTAGGAGATTAGAGGCCTTCTTCCAGATGCTAATGAAATTATTTTAAGTCAATTGTACTTGAACAAAAGTTTTCTTCTTAAAATTAAAAATATCATCAATGCACAGCTATTGCTGTACAAATTCTTTTGTTTCTTTTCTTTGTCATTTGAATTATAATTTTAGTGTATCTTGTAAAATCATGGAGTAGTATATTTTTTCTTTGTCTCTTCCTATCCCCCAGCCCTATCCCTATCCTTTGTCTATTCCTATCCCCCAAATTCTACTTAACCTATATCCCCTTGACTAGAGAAATGATGTGATATGGTGGGAAAAGAATTGTGTTTGAAAAAATAATACCTGGATTCTTGATATAGTGATATGAATCAGGACAAGCTTTGTTACTATTTTCTAATCAACCATACAAGTATAATACATGAAAAATAAATGTTTTTTGAAAATGCAAAGAGGACTCTGCAAGGATCTGTGGATTAAAGAAAAAATAATAGCATCATGACCTGTCCCATGATCCATCTGTGGTCTATAGGTGATCTTTTAGATCAGTGTCATTGGAAGTGATAATAGCTATTCCTCTTTAAATATGAACAGATTCAAGCCATATGACCTGATATCAGAATTAACCAGGAAAATTAGGTAAACTGTGTAGCATCCCATTCCCAGGGGCATGGTCAATCTGCTTACAATCATTTAAGGGATACTGGTGTCACGGTTATGAGAAGCTGTGTTAGCGTCATAGCTACTCATGGAGCTGCAAACCATAGCATCAGCCACTCAAAACCTTCAGCCATTCCATGGGATGAAGACAGGGCTTTCTCCTCCCATAAAGAGTTACAGTCTTAGAAGCCCACAGGTCCAGTGCTACCTTGTCCTGTATGGTTACTATGAATCAAAATGGACTCAATGGCAGTCGGTTCGGAGTTTTGTGTGGCACTGTTGTAGCAAGCATTGGACTGCTAACTCCAATGCTGTTTTCTCAAACTCACCAGCAACGTCACCAGAAAATGCTATCTAGTACCACAAAGATTTACAGCCTCAGCAACCCTCTATAGGCTGCAATGAGTTGGAATCAATACATGGCTGGTGGGTTTCTTAAAGTAGACGTGATGATCTTCAGAAATGTGTGCCTCCTAAAATAGCCCCAATTATTTATTTCTTCCCACCTCTTCTTCTCCAGCAGAACATTGCTACTTCCCTATCAAGTGGTTGATTTCCTTCCCCTTATTCTGGAATCATGGCTGGCATCCAGGACATAATTGTTAGTAAGTGACTGTGGAAAAAATGATGTATAGCTTTTGAGACTAAGTCAAATGGTACTTTCCAGTGTCTCAGAACATAGAACAAGCATTCCCTGGATGCTTCCCCTTGAAGACCATGTACTTTTTCTGTGAGAAATATGAGCCCTTTGGAGACATCATCAGAAGGCCCCCTATTTAGCAGTCTCAACAGAGGTCAATCTTTGTAGTGTCCTGCCAGTTGTTTGGAATTTGGTAGAGGAAATCTCCCTGAGATTTGTGTTTGCCCCATCCTCAAGAATTCAGGTCATCCCACCTGGGGCTTCAGATATTATTGAGCTTCAGATGGAAGTACCATGTCTAGCTTAAATTCTTGACACCTAGAACACAGAAGGAAAAATGGCAGTTCTATGCCATTAAATGCATTAATTGTGGTGTGGTTTTTATTATACATCAACAGATATCTGGGTTGGAGGCAGGACAAAAGTCCATATCTCCAATGTGTTTGGTACAAAATATGAACTAATTTCTTATTACTATTTTGGAAATAAAACCTATATTTGAAATATATCATACTTTTAGTGGGCTCAAAGAATGGGTTAGGCTTAGCAAAATAAAATTTAGTAAGACCTTCTAGAAGGTAAAACAAACTTGTGGTCAGAGCATGTTGAAGTGACAGATGCTTTTACTTCTTATCAGTTGTGATGGAGTATTTACTCTTTTCTCCATCTCAAGAGGCACAATAATAGCAAACAGAACTTGTGCAATTTTCTAAATGACAGGCTTTGGTCAAATTTACAGTTTGATTCATTGACCAATCAGTTCACTAAAGTGTTATCATAACAGATAGTTTGTTGAGTCTATCTCTTTAATTTCTTTTTAATCTCCTTTTTCCTTTCCAACTCTACTTCATGTGCTCTCATACATCAAGCCCATGTTATCTCATGAGACAATTGCAATAGAATCTTAATAGTTTCCCAACCTCTAATCTTCCTTCCATGCAATACATTGTGCCCATGACTCTGAAAGATAGCTAGCCTAGTTAGCTCCACAGTCCTTACTCTTGATCTAAACATTATGGTGGTTTCATCTTCAAGCTGTTGTCTCTAACATACAGAAATAAAACTGTGACCCATCCCACACTTAAACAAATCTAAAACTCGCTCCCTTCTCTCTGAGAATCTACCTCAAATCATACTGACAAAAAACACAGACTTCCTTCTCTAGACATATGAGTAACTTAAATCCTTCAAAACATGACAGCAGCATTAGTATGGAGAGCCATTAAAATAAAATTATTATTTAAAAGGGGAGAAAACATTATAGCAACACTCACATGCCTTTTTGAGTTACTACTTAGAATAGAACAGATTGATTTTGCCTTTTTGTCTTGTAACTTGTACAAGTAGAATTATATATGTATACAAAGAACCTCCTCAAGGTTTGTGGAAAATGGAATTAAAAGTGAAGGCCTTCTAGCCAAGTGTGAGTTATGATGCTGCAGAGATCCTATGGAAAGCTGTAGCTATTTTTAGATGTGGTAGAGTTGGCTTTTGATTCATAAGAATTCCATATGATAGAGCCAAGTTATCCCCTTAGGGTTTCCTAGATTGCCTTTTTTTTCTGTATTTTTTTCTTTATCCCTAACCCTAACTCCAATCTTAACCCTAGCCCTGGCCCTAACCTTAACCACCTAGCTTGACATTTTTTATAGGAGTAATTCACCAGATCTCTTGGAGAACTACTGGGTGGTTCAAACCATTAAGTCATGGGCAAGGGCTCCAACCGTCCCCTGCCAGGGTCCCTTCACAAGAGAAGGACAGGCAGAGCAGCTGCAGCCTTTCATTCTTCCCTCTCCACTTGGTAGATGGAAGGAAATGTGATTTTTCCATGAACTTGAGAGACTTTGTCATTATATGCCTGTATAGGTATATCTAATATGTATAGATGAGGATAATTTTTAAAATCATTACCCTTAGCATTCCAGGTCATGCATACAGAAGTTTATTCCAAATAGAACATGTTCACATGTGTTTCGGAGATGAGAATGTCTTTCGACAAGTTCTCTCCGTAACACATTTCTCTGTGCCATTAGGATGCCTTCAAAGAGACCCTGCGGACTTGTCGTATGGGTTGTCGTTAGGTGCTGGGGAGTCAGTTCCCAGTCATAGATACCCCATGAACAGCAGAGAACATTGCCCAGCCTAGTGCCATCCTCCCCTGGGATTTAGGGTTCGAGCCCTTTGTTAAAGCCACGTGTCACATTTATGTCTAACTTCTTTTGCTCCGATAATGCCTGTTGTTGGGATAGTTGCTGATTGTTCACATACTTTCTTATAGAGTAAAAGCAAATTACTGTCCTTGTGTCAGATCCAGTCTGCTGGCTAATTTTGCTCCTAAGCTTTTACTGGAACACAGCCATGTTTTCTCATTTATATGTCATCTAGGACTGCTTCTATACTCTAAGAGTAGAGCTAAGTCATAATAAGAGAGAGTAGAGGACCCATAAGCCGAAGATATTTTCTTCCAGGCCCTTTGCAGAAGATGTTTGCTGACCCCAATCTACACAGCGCTTTATGTGCTGTAATTATATCATTTATCATTATGCAAATATGTCATTTTATGTTTCAGAATATGTTTCCATTTCTAGATTCCTTATATAGTTGGTGGCTGAGGTTCACAGTGATCAGCTTATCAAGTGTGATATGGGTCAATCAGAGATATTATTCAATATTGCGATTTATGTGTTCTCCATTTAGGTCTATACTCTTTTTTATAGGCCATATTTCTAACTCTCTAATTCTCCCTCAAAGAATCCTGTGCTCTTCAATTTATACCACCTCAAAACAATAGCTTTAGCATGTCTGATGGACCCAAATTTTATTCTATTTAAATATCACTTGAGTTTGGGTAGCAAGAAGCCTGGTGGGCCAAGATCAATGCCCTAGAGTGGACAGGGTAAGGTTTTCCAATAAAATTACTGTGGGATTGCTACCCTTCATGTATGAGCAGGTGCATTATCACAGTGGGGGCAAACATTTTGTCCTTGGCTCTTTCCTGGCATTTTTCATATTCAAAACCAATCTTCATTAGTTTCAAATTTGATTAAAAGACTGATGGATAGGTTATCTTTTTGAGCTAAGTGATGTTCACTTAGTACTTTTGTTACACATGGATTCAAAGGCTCTCTGAGGCCAAGATGTTCATTTAAACCAGAACATCCCAAACCAGGCGAGATAATTCTACTCTTAACTTGGGGGTTTCCGCCACAGTTTTGTCACTCATTGAGGTTGACTGTTGAGGTCACCAGAGTATGGAAGCAGAAAGGTCATATGACTCGCATCATCCCTTTCAACTCGAAGTTGTATGACCGATCATTTCAGTTGATCTAATAGAAACATTTGAGTTTATTTTACTACAATCATATTCTGGGTCTTGGACATTTCCTGTGGTTCATTTAATGTTTGTCTGTGCATAGATCGCAGATTTCTGGTTATCGGCAGCATAGCTCTTGTAGAATGGTTAAGTAATTCTCACAAAATTGTCTTACTGCAAGAAGACAGTATAATGCAGGTCAGAATCCCCCAGCCTTACCCTTATCTTTTTACTGCAATCATAGAGTTGAAGATTTTAGTAGTTAATAAAGACAAAAAAGGTATCCAATAGTTTTGAAGCGCAACCACAGCAAATGGCATTATGTTATACTTTAGAGAATCTCTGATTAAATTTCAGAAAACAGGAAAAATGGTGGAAATAGGGACATTCTTATTTTGACAGCAGACTTGTTACTAATAAATCATAAACCTTTGATTAGGAAAAGCATATGTAACTATTTGACAGTTATTAAGTGCCACATGTTCCTCTCTCAAACCAATCTGTTGATCAAAGAGTGGCTGAAACTGATACAATTCTTTGGAGTAGAATTTTGGGAAAATTAGAAACACTATTTCCCCAGATTCTCCTGGTGTCATTAGCTGACTACTATCCAGAGGATAATTTTCCAGGTCAAGATTTAGATGGCCATCCATGAGATATATTGTAAAATCAACCTGCTTCTCAAGGACTGTCTTGTAAGAAACCTAGGGTAAACCTGGATATTTTAAGGGAAAAAGGAGGAGCTGATATCAAGGACTTAAGTAAAAAGAAAATGTTTTGAGAATGGTGATGGTAACATATATGCACATGTGCTTTGTACAATTGATGTATGGGTTCTTATAGAGCTTTAAGAGCCCCCAATATATATTTTTAACAAACGAGCTAAGCTCTCTTAGGCTGTTTTAAAAGTAATATCCTATTCTTGGCTTTGTACGTGTCAGATCAGTAAATTATGTTTCCATTTAATTTGCCTTAGAGAAGCAGGAGAGATCACTCTCTCCGACACTCGGTTCCAAAGTTTAGTCTGATGACACAGAGTGACATGAAACAGGAGAGTATGAACATTTGTATGATGCACATATTGAGGATTTCAGGGGAGAGCAGAGAAGGCTTCTCTGCAGGTTTGACACTGGCTTGAGAGATCAGGGGGCTTGGCTTCAGTTTTATTGTGGATAGAGGGTGTAGCTGGGGAGGGGCTTCCTACCCACACTGCTCAGGACTTGGGTGGTTTAACTTTCACAGCTTTGTTAAAGGAAGAAGTTGTTAGCAGTCAAACATAAAAAATAGAATCAGACTATGGAACTTTTATAACTTCTGAGTGGTAACTAGCACAGTTTCCCAAAATGTATATTTAAGATGCAAAGACCTTATGGACAGAGATATATTTATACCTATTCTAACCAGTTAAAATGTGAGACTTGAGTTTGGGGAGCTGCCAAAATATCTTCTAGGTCTTAAACCCCCCTCCTCAATACCCCACCACCCCCTCAACCTATACAGGGTTCCAAAGCAAAGAATAGTATTACTCTTGGTGTTGAACAACCTTTCCCTTTCTCAAGGGCTCCTGTGCTTTGAAATGCATTCCTTTCTCTGGGTCTACAATAGAACCTGGGATGACTCTCCAGTATAGATCAGGATCTGTGTGAACGGAATCTGTTTCTTGCCTTACAATGCTCGTTATCTTTTCTCCACCTCTGCGATGGTTAGATGTCCAGGAAGCCTGATAATTAAAATTGGAATCAATGTACCCCTCCTGGAAGGATTAGAGATTGGTTCATCTAAGGGTGCTGATAGGTAGACTTTCTAATGCCTCTCATTTGCATGAGATCCAGAATGAGGCCTATTTATTGACCAATGTTGTCTCTCTCTTTTTACTTGGGAGTTGATACATATATAATATAGTTCTACATCAAGCAGTTGTACAATTGCTACCACAATCAGTTTCCAAGCATTCTTTTCCTTCCTGAACATAAACTCCCTTTGACATCCCTCCCCAACCCCCACTAACCAGCCCCCAACCTGAAACCTTATTCTACTTGTGGTCCCTGTAAATTCATCAATCCTATAAGTTCATATACTGAACAACAGGAAAACATATAACACAAATTCTTTCTCTTGACCTTGGAGGTGAAATTTAAGTGTAGACTCAAATCACATTGACTCTATTACCCATGTATGTCTCACAATGGGCCATATCATGTCTCCAGCACTTTAGAGTGACTGGAGTAGTATCAGGGACAAGAAATCATTTATTCCTTACTGCTGGCATCTTGGACAGCCAGCCCATCTCATCAGTAGATAGAAGTCTACCTTTAGAGGCAGCTGCATAAATTTCCTTTGAGAGGGCTTTGGAAATCATTGTTCCACAATACTAATAGGCCATTTCTTGCCTGCAGTAAGTGTGATGACTCCTTGCTTTTCCAGGTAGGTCTTAGAAATGAGAGGCTCGCATGCTCACTGATTGCATTTTCCTCCTGCAGTTGGTGTTATTGCAGGTGTTCTGTGAGATTGAGGTGGAATTTGTAGATCAATGTTGGACATATAGGCGAATGTTGGACTTATGGACTTGGCCAGCACTGAGTTGGGATGCTCTTTAATGTACCCTTTACATAAACTTAATATACCCTTTACATAAAACTCTCTTATACACACACACACACGATGCATCTGAGGGATGGAAATGTCTTTTGTGAATAGGACCAGTCCTTATACTCCATATGTATCCAGGCTTCTGTGACAATGTGTGGAAGGCATTGGAATAATAAAAATTTAAATGTATGTATCACATTTTAGGAATGTCATGATTTGGGCTATATTGTTCAGGGGAAGAATACATGATTGAAGGATGTCTTGGTGTGTCATTATGGTGAAAAATTCGGAGTTGTAAATTAACGATGCTTAGAAGCAAATTAATTTTGCCATTCTCTTCAAATTCTGAGTAAGATTTTTATGTGTGGTCCTAATTAGTGAAGAATTCTCTCACAAAGTGTGAGAGAATCATTGGAAGCCTGAATGCAAAGTCAGAAGAGTCCTTGGGTCTTGTAAATGGTTGTGTTCCAGACTACTAATCCAAAGGTTAGTAGTTCAAACCAACAACTTTAGAAACCTTGCAGTATTTTACTGATGAAGGATACATTCCTATAGCTCCCTAATGCTTTGTACCTCCCACTATCATGACCCTAGTTCTACTTTACAAATTCAATTACGCCAGCTAAGAGTTCTTGACACAGAGATCCCAGGAATAGATAGAACTCCCTTTCCCCCTTCCCAAAACAGTAATGCTAGAAATGATATCTTGAAGGTAGAGGGAAGGTGGTGGGAGAAAGAGGGAACCAATCCCAATGATCAAAGTATAACCCCCCAAACCTCTCACCTCCCACGTGGTGAGAAATAACAGAACCATGGGTGAAGGGAGACAGTGGATGATATAAGACATTAAAATAATAATAAGAGCTGTATGGGCCTCCAATAAGATAATTTATTAAAATTAACAATAAAAAGCCTATGGTACTGTTTTGCTCTGGGGCCACCATGAATTGGAATCAACTTTAAGGTAACTAATAACCAACTACACATTATACGGCATCATTCATGGTAGCATGGTGAAATGAAGCAACCTTGTGAGTAATGATCTAAGTAGCATTAACTAGATGGCATTATGAAACTGTAGAAGGAAATCTGTTTCAAGAGAAGCAGTTTTTAGAGAGACATGGTATCATGAGTAACAGTCATAGAAGCACATTTTTTATGGCTGGGGATATGACCTTCGTTAGAAACTGCATACTTCACAAACAAGAAGATGAAGAAATGGTTCCCGAATCTAGACAGGAGACATTGCTATGTGAATGATAAGGAAAATCCATAATTCTAAAAGAAATTACCGGATCTCAACTGGGCCCATAGATTTTATAACATGAGAGAGGTGGGTATTGATAGACAAAAGGTTGAAACATGTTTAATCAATTTGCTTATATCTACAAAAACCAACTCACTGCCCTTAATTGTTCTACAGGACAGAGTAGAACTGCCCCATGCGGGTTCTTGAGACTGTCAATCTGTTCAGGAGTAGACAATCTCATCTTCCTCTCATGGAGCAGCTGTTGGTTTCGAACTGTAAAATCTGCTGTTAGCTGTCGAACAGATAACCCCTGCACTAGCCACCCGGGCTCCTTTTACATCCACAAAGTCCTGCAAAAAGTTTAGTTGGGGATCTATGGGCTCCAGGTGTGGTCCTGGCAGGTGAGTGTGCCTGATAACTTTTTAGGTAGACATTTTAACACAAGAGGGAATGAAGAGGGAGAGAGAGGACAGAGATCTTACCTCTTTCTCTTCAGTAAGACATGATGCGGAAAGTCAGGAGACTGATGAGGCAGGCCTCTGTGTATCTCTTGAGCAGCCACCCAGTCAAGCCTGCGGTGGGATGAATGTTCAACAAAGGAAGAGAAAAGCCAGACTTTTCAGGTCTACCCATTTCTCCAGGATCCTGCTGAGAGAAAAGGCAATGGAGAAAGATTTATTTTCTACCCCTACATCTTTTATTTATCACTTTCACATGATAATAGCTGCATAATATTCATGAAAATATTTCTGCAAATCTCAACTGGGACATTTCACTAATTTTAAATATCAAAATGTTTTGTTGTTTCAGAAGTTTGTACTTGGAGACAGAGTACACAAATGGCTTAGTTCATAGGCTAAAAACAGCTAAAAGTGATAAAACATGCATTATTTATGAATAGTTATGAGATGCCTAAAGCATATTGATATCTTTAATATTTTACTTCTTTGCTGGACTTCCTGTATTTTGCTTTATAATAATTCTATAAAATTGTTTATTTTATAATACTTTTAATATTCCTATTCTATTATAATATTTTTGTGCAAAGCTAAAACCAGAGAGTTAATATCCAATACTAAGAGAAAGCTATCATTCTATCATATATTAAAATGATTATAGATTGAAGGAAAAGAAGCATAGTTTATTAGTTATGCTTATTAGCATAAACTGGATAAAATTAATATCTGTAATTTTAACATACACTTATAGTTCAATATGAATACTTTATAGTCATTTACATGGAAATACAGATATCTTTGATATCAGATAGAAAGACCTGAAAAACAGTATCTTAAAGACTGACTGACCCTAATTTTAAACAGCGGAATATTATCAGTTCATTCCCTCACTTTCTATTAAAAGGAATAGCTCAAACATCTAACCTAATAGAACATCTCAGTGTTCACGAGAAGAACGTCTTACTATTTATGTAAGGGAATAAAAATGCTTCCATTTCACTTGCCATATATGGCGCGCTCTTCAGTAATGTGAAAAGTTCCCGTAGCAAACTTTGGGACAGAGGAGCACTGCTCCATCCAGTTTTCTTGCGGCAATCTTTCCACGAATACCAAACGCACTGCCATCGAGTCGAAGCCAACTCGCACTGGCACGCAAAAGGACAGAACTACCCCCGCAGGGAGGAGAAAGCTCCCCCTTTCCCTCTCACAGAGTGCCTGCTGCTTCCAAACTGCTGACCCTGCCGATCACAGACCAGGGCATAACCACTAGGGCACCAGAACTGCTCAGCTATAATCTTCAGAGGAGCAGATTTGGAGATTGTTCCCACAACAAGTCTCTGAGTGAGTTTAGCGATCATTCTGTTGGCAGCCTGGTGCAATAGCAGGGTTCCTTTCCATATGTATTAGTGATACAGGAATGAGAAAAATGCCGGAGCAAAACTAAATGTAAAGCAGCCAAATCTGCCCACAATCCAGTCTTCCTGTCTTGTACCCAGATAAGTGCCCATCGGATGAATAGGTGCACATTTTCAAATGTGTGGTATATATCCGGTTGTAAGACCACTTTTCCATTCATTTACCAATAAGATATCTTATTTAAAATGAATTGTCCACAGGTTCATTATCTGCATTTTATTTTTGTGGTTCATCAAATTGCTTTGTATGCATGCATGGCAACTTATTTAACTATGATCCATTCTGGACAAGTTGAGTTTCTGAAAAGCAACCTTGTAAAGAAGATGGAAAATTGAATCTCTGAGCACTTGTCTAATATTTGTCCAGAATGGAATTAATTGGGTCAAGTGGCAGAAAATCTTTGACCTATTTGATTCATATCACTACATTGTCATTCAGAAATGCATTTTCTCAGCTGATGGATCATAGAGGATTGCATATTGGAGTCATGGAGCCTGAATGGGTTACCCATTGAGCAGCTAAAAGCAAGATGCGTGGTTCAAGCCCACCAGTACCCCTGCAAAGAGAGCTGGTGCTGCTGCTCCCATCGGCATCGTAAAGCCTTGAAAACTCCAGGGCCAGTTCAACCCTGTCCTTTATGGTTACTATCAGTCAGAATCATATCCATGGCAGTAGGTGAGGAATAATTTTGTTTAACTGACTTGTATGAATGGATACTTTACACTCTGTTATTCTCTTTGTGTTGAACTGGTAGCATGTTCCAAATTTTTTTGTGTGTTTTTTTGGCATCACTGCCCTCTGCTGGTGGGAGTAGGAGGCCCAACCTTTGCTTCTGTGGAGCTGCTGCTGGAATTGAACCTCCATCCCAGTGGGCTGCAGTCCCGCAAACAACCACTACACCACCGGGGCTCAGCCTGCATGTTCCAAAATTTAATATGTAATAGAATCGTTATTATTTATGTTATTCTCTGGAAACAGTAGAAAAACCTTCATTGAATCCTTGGCTAAAATAAGCCAAAAAATATTTTTGTAATGAAAACAACCCACATTCATAAACTTGAAAAGTAACTGCCAATATTGTCATAACATGTCTTCATGAGAAAGTTTTATTGTTATTCAATATTTTCTGGTTGGTTTTATATCAACTATTATTTATGGCTTCATTTAAAAAATAAATATAAACCTTCACCTCAGGCTTGCATATAAGTAATAGTTTTACTGAGTTTTAGAGCAGTTTTTTTTCTAAATTATATTTCAGCAATAGATTTTTCAAGATGTGGTCAGCCCAGCCTTCTGAATCACTGTTCTAAAAAACAAGAGGGAACTAATTTCAGGAATCTACATATAACCACCTATTTGGAGTACAGACAACAGGGAAGTGAGTGAAGGGACACATGGATAGTATGCAATATGATAGTATGCAATATGAAAAAGTAATAACAATTTGTAAATTATTAACGGTTCATGGGGGTGGGGGGTGGGAGGGAAAATATGGGGGGAGCTGGTACTGTGGGCCTAAGTGGAGGGAGGATGTTTTGTGAGTGATGATGACAAGTGTGCAAATGTGGTCTG
The DNA here is from genome assembly GCA_004026705.1 of Nesogale talazaci. Classification (NCBI taxonomy): domain Eukaryota; kingdom Metazoa; phylum Chordata; class Mammalia; order Afrosoricida; family Tenrecidae; genus Nesogale; species Nesogale talazaci. The sequence goes on along the minus strand of PVJH01000826.1, from coordinate 182,079 downwards.
CATACAATTGATGTATGTATGGATCATGATGGGAGTTGTATGAGCCCCCAATAATATGATTTCTCCAAAAAAAAGAGGGGGAAAGTAAAGCTTATACAGAGGGCTCAAGTAGAAAATATTTGGAAATGAAGATTGCAGCATATGTACAAATATGCTTCATACAAATGATGTATTCAATGTCATAAGAACTGTAAGAGCCCCCATAAAATTATTGAAACAAAAGACTAAAGAGATACAATAAAAGCAAGTTATGATTTTTTTAAAAAATGGCTTGACATTATCCTAAAATTCTTTTGTTGTTGTTGCTCTATTAGAGTTTTGACTTGATTAATCAATTAAGAAAAACACCAAGAAGTCAATTTCCTATGAGTCAAAAAGTTGATATTTCCCTATTTTAGAAGATTTATGAAAAGAAAATCCCCAGCTGGTTTGAAGATATCATAATGGTGCCATCTGTTCTGAGATCTGAAAAATAACAACTTCGAAAATAACGGCTAAAGCAATAGTTCAAACACATGCGGACTAATTTAATTCTCATTCCCATACTAGATGCTGAAATTTCCCTTTGTGGTTTCAGTTTGTATTCTCGGAATTATTTTCTGATATGTTACTTGGGTTTTTGGGAATTTCCTGGGAAACATTGGGCCACCCATCCAATGTTTGGGAAGATACCCGTCACCTGGTCTTCCTCAGGAGAATGGTTGACGGTGTGTGCTTCTGAAAAGATTGACAGTAGGCATTGACATTTTCCTGGCAATTATGGAGTGGGTTTTATGGGGGATTGCTGGGTGGCTTAAATGCACTGCTAATATTTTGCTTTGTAACAAGTTATGTAACAAATTTATTTAATGTGTGCGTAATCGAACAAAGTAAATTCCACCTACCATATATCCTACAAGGAATCTTGGTGGCAGAGTAGGTTATCAGAAGTTCAAAACCACTAGCTGTCCCAGGGAAGAAAGATGATGAGGCTTTCTGCTCCCTCTCGAATCATTATGAATCGGAATCAACTCAGGGGCAGTGAAGAGTGGAGGTACAGATCTTGTGACAGTATGCTGATACGATTTTGGAAATGTACCTATTCCAGAGAAAATTAAGTGAGTTGGAGCAAATGCTAATTAATCAAGCCAGCTATTTTCAGGGTTGCTGATTATTTGGTTTGATTGCTGCTTTTTGTCTCAAGTTTAAAATTTTCTACATCAGAGCCAGAATACCTGTTTTTCAACAAGCCTGGCATATTCTCCTAATTTCTGGACAGAAATTCATGCTTTTTAGGCCAAGACTTGCGGCCCCACTGATCACCCATTGTCGGTACAAGATGCTAAATAAGGACGCTCTCACGAGCTCTTTGACTTGTTTCTTTTGACGGACGCACCGCCAGATGAGTGGGCAGGCACATATTCTTGTGCGTCGATGCACACACAGGACCTGCCAAGCCCAGCGCCAATGTGGCCTAATTCAGCATTTGTTGTTTATGGTCACAGAAAACGTTGTCCTTTAGAACATATGAAAGCTCCTCCAATAAATTCATCCATATGACACTAACCTTCTGCCATAGTCGACTCTGTGTCATAATTCACAAAGCACGAACTCACTGTCGTTATGTCAATTCTGTTTCATGGTGGCCCTTTAGGACAGGGTCGAACGGCCTAGGTGAGTTTCCAGCACTAACACTTTACGGAGGCTGAAAACCCCCTCTTTCTCCTGTGGAGTGAACGGTGGTTTTGAACTACACTTTCAGTGAGAAGCCCAATACGTAATCTATATACCCACCGTCACATTCACAGTGGCCCTAGATAGGGCTTCTGAGCCCGAAAGCTGACAGTCTCCTCTCTTTCCCATGGAGCACCTGGTGGATTTGAACTATTAACCTCTTGTGGCTTCCTTTTTGCCATAAGGTCAGGCTCAGACATGCCTCCACTCTTCATCCTTCTTTGCCTGTTATGACCCTGACTCTCCCACGACACTTGCTTTCTGTGCTGGATCCAATAGTTCATGGCAATGGCCAGCACTCGTAGACAGTACTCACAGTTAAGAGATTTCTTTTCTTTTTAGAGAAGTGAATGTGTGACTATAAGTAAGATCCGCAAATGGTAAGGATCCTGCCCTTGATCCATGGCAACATCTCTTCTCAGTCAGCAGCTAAGACTCTCTTCAACCTTCAGTTTCTCAGCTTCATGAGAGCCAAGCCTCGCCTGTCCTCAGTCTCTCAGCCATATGATCCTTTGGCCTTTGCTCTGGAGGCCAGGGAACCAGCCCCCATGTAACTGTCTCACAGTCCTGTCGTCGTGGTCCAGATGAGGAGAAAAAAGAAACCCCACCATATTGACTCTTCTCTTCTCCGAGTCTCCGTGCCACTGTCTACGGTGCATGGACTCTTGGTGGCTTCAGCCTCTTGAGACAGAGATCTAGGATGTGCTCTTTCAAGGTCCTCTGGGTTTTCCTTTCGGCAGAAAGACAGATAGCTGCCATTTAGTTGACTTGCACTCATTCAGACTTTTTGTTCAACAGAAAGAAATGGCCTCCCTACTTCCTGGCATCACCCAGTTCATCCTTGCTGCTGTTGTGTCAAGTGTCTCACCTTATTGGCTCTCTACTTCCTCAAGTGGGGGTTTCTCCTCCTGATTGCATGTCCAAAGCAAGCAAGTCAAGTGATTCATAAAGATTTCCCTGGAGGAAAGGAACCATCAGGCGTTTCCGTACAATCTCTCTCACTCTGGAGGCTGCACTGACACCTGTCCACCATGGGTGGGGCCGCATGTTTTTGAAATACTGTGGCACATCTTCCAGCAGCATAGCAGTACCCGATCCACCACAGCAAGAGAAATGCATAGAGAGGTTGTGGTTATTAAATGCAGACCTGACTAAATTGAAAAAGTGCTCGCTAATGAAATGTAAACTGAAAGTCTCATAAAACTTTATTGTGACCTAACCATACTCACATGTACAAAGTCTGTAAAGAGCTATTTTAACCTTTACAAAGGCAGATTTGAACATATTTAGAGGTCCATGCAATCATTTTTAACATCTTAATTAATGAAAAATAAGGATCCTAGATTAAGTAATGCTACTTGATCCATTTCAATTAATTTCCAATAATGCACACAAATCTTGCATGCACAAGTTATTCAACCTGTGCTAAATTATTATTTGTGCTGGTGACAGCAAAGGTGGCTGCCAGTTGATGAGTATACTCTAGGCAATTTCCCTGATGATACACTTCTAATTACAACACTTTGTTAAATCCTGTAGCCTTTGGTCCCCTAGCACTCTAGCCCTGCCAGTAGCACCAGCTTGAATGACTTCATTTGCAAATGTAAGGTGGCTGTGTAAGTAATTGAAACTGCTCTGTGATAAGTTAAGATACAAAAGCTATACTGATTCATAAAAGAGAAACCTTTATGTGACAAAATATTTCGACTCAGTGAAGAATAGTTGCGTGAAGGTATAATATGAGAAAATCTTCACTCTGGTAGCTTCTCTTTGTAGTTACATTTTTAGAGTGATATTGAACGTGGTTATAATACTTCTTTTGAGAGTCTTATTTATTTGTAATACTTCAAAATAAAATCACTGGAGGATGTTTTTCCCCATGCTGGAGGCTAGAGTGCTTGGAAGGGAGCTAAGCAATTAAACTCTCACCTACTAACTGAAACACTGGGGATTCAAACATACTGAGAGACTTCTTCAGAGAAAGAGCAGGCAACCAGGCAGGAAAACGATGGAAAGGCTCTTCCTTATCACATGGGATTGCTGAGAGTTGAATCCACCTGCTGTCACTCAACAGTAGAGAGCTTAGAAAGAACCCCTCAAAGTTTATTCAATTTTTATCTTCTAATTTTTCAGGGTTAAAATATGCCTTTCCCTTTGCTTTGTTGTAGTTTTGTTTTGTTTTGTTTTGTTTTGTTTTTTTACATACAAACACATAGGTCTAACCCTGGGGAAAGTGAGGCTGAGAGATGGATATTACTTTATTTCTGTCATCTAAAAACTGATGTGCGCAGTTCACATTCTTGTGCCAACTGTCCTTTTGACCAATCATTTCTGTGTTGTTATACAAAGCACATAAAGCATGTCAGTGTAAAGGAAAGCTCCAATATTTTCCATGATGAAGTATTGTTTCTGTAATAGCTTCCAGAACATTAATGCCTTCATCTATTCTTATTTTTAATTCTACTATTGCTTTTTTATTTTTCAAATATTGGGAGTAATGTTGAATGTGTAACATCTTTTATGCATGTCTCCCTGATTTGGTCATTATATTAAGGGCAGTATTTTAAAACCAAAGAGAGCAAAGATGGAGGGATAGCTGAGCTGACTTCCAGTAAAACTGCAAGGACTTGTGAAAATGCTCCATAAATGACACTAACTACTAATTACATTCAATCTAGATCTTCTATCACCTACCTCAGCTTTACTACTGGCCAGCAGTGTGGCCTTGGGAAAACTACTGAACTTCTGTACTGCAGTTTTGTCACCTGTAAATAGAACAATAATATTTCTTCATCATAGGTTTGTTGCGAAGATTAAATGAGACAATACCTGAGAAACAGAAAAGTAAGCACTTAACAAATATTAGCTTTTTTCCTGTGCCTTGGGAAAGTGTAAAGTTCCATTATGAGTTAAGGTATATTAGTATCAGAACCTGGCAGAAATGAAGAATGTTTGAGTTTGGGCAACTGATCCTAGTGTTATTCTAGGGCCCCAGGTAGGACTATTATGAAAGTATGGATATCCCTTAGAAATGCATAGCCTAGAATATGTCAAGTTGCACTGATAGAAGTTAAATTTAGTTAGCACAGACACTTTTCCTTGGAACTTTGAATACCTACTGAAACAGGGAAATAATTAGGGAGCTAATTTTTCAAGGGAAAATTGGAGTTGGCAAACCAACAGGTTTAAGTTCCTGGTGGTGACAAATTCCCAGTCCTACCGTTCGCCCATATTATACCCATCCATTCTGAAGTATGGGACTCGATAGCTTTTCTCTTTGCGCTAAGCAAATTTCAGTTGTTTTCTATCGCTTAAACCCAAGGCATTTGCTTTACTCCTGAAGCGAAGGCTGCAACTCTGCAGGATGGTTCTCAACTTCAGGGGATAAAGAAGCCTAACTCAGCACATGTGTTTTGAGCACCTTTTGGTCAACAAAGATGATAGTTTACTGCCGCCACCGAGGAAAGAGTAATTTATTTATTAACAGTTTTACTGGCATATAATTCAATAATTCAGTCATAGTAAAGTAATTGCATTCCCACCTACTTCTGACCTTGTGAAGGCAATAACCAGATTCATTCTTCGCTAAGATTCTCTTTGCTACCTTTTATCTTAAAATTCCAAACCTGAAATGTCAATCAAAAACCAGTTAGATGTTTTAATAATGAGGATATTTTAAAACCCTATGCTCAGCTCCTTCTTTTCTTTATCTCTGCCCCTCCTTCTCTCCTGCCAATCAAACCTCTCCCTCTATCTATAGATAGAAAAATAATTTGAAATAAAGTCACCATGATTTAAATTACACAGTGAATATTGATAACTCACAACGAGTGCGTTTTGGAGAAAGTATGCCTACTAAAGTTTGCTGCATAAATTTCCTCAAGGGTATATTGATAAATATGTAACAAAGTAAAAAATTACTTTTGACTGGCATCTTTGATGGACAAGTACAGATGCTAAAACAAATGGACAATGGCATAGGGTAAAAGGACAGAGTAGGGATTATGCTTTTAAAAAATTAAAATATTTGTATAGGATTTCTTTTTTTTTTTTTTTTTTAAGAAATCCTTACATAGCAAAGTCTTCTGCTACAAGCCAGGCACCAACTCCTCTGGAGCACTGAATTTGCTCAAGAATTAACTCTAGCTTTTTACCATTTGATATATTGGTTGGACTAAGTTTGAGGTATAAATGAGCATTCAAAAGATGAACTTACCTTCGAAAGAGCAAAGGGATAGTCCCATTTATCCACATTATAATGTTATTACCGTTTACCAAACACAATAGAAAGCATTGAAGAGGAAAGTGTTTGAGATTCAAAAAGGAACTATGAGATGTTCAAAAAGTGCTAGAATGGTTATTTTATAACCCCCCCCCAACAGTTTTACTAGCACACAATTTACATACTATACAATTCAATAGTTCAATCATATCAAGAATTGTATGATCATTATCACATCAATTCTAGGGCACTCTCCTCTTCCATGATTAAATCGGGATTTTTTTTTTGGAGTTGTTTTTCTTTAAATAATTTTATTTGGAGCTTGTACAACTCTTATCACAATCCATACATCAATCAAATCAGGCATGTTTGTGCATATGTTGCCCGCATTTTTTGACATTTACTTTCTATTAAGCCCTTGATATCAGTTCCATAACTCCCCAAACCCCCATGGTAGATTGCACATTGTTATTACTTTCATATCTCACACCTACTGCTGTCTCCCTTCCCCATGTTTTCTGTTGTTCTCCCCCCTGTAGAGGGGTGTATGATTATGTGTTGATCATTGCGATTGGTTCTCCCTTTCTCCCTTCTTCTCCTCCTATTCCCTACCCTTCTTGTATGCCTGTTCCCATTCCTATTTCTGGATTCTGCATGTCGTGAGTTTTCATCCCTTTCTTTACCTGTTCTGGTCTAGTCTGAATTGAGAAACATCACTGGGGTCATGTTAGTGGGGGGTGGGGAAGCCTCAAAGAACCAGAGGAATGTGACATCTTTCATTGATGCTTTACTGTACCCTGATGATTCATCCCTTCCCTGTGACCTCTCTGTGGGGAGATTGCTCCACTCTCTACAGATGGGCTTTGGATGTCTGCTCCAGCCCCCCTCATTCTCAACAATATGTTTTTGCTTGTTCTGTGTCTGCTGATGCCTTTGACTCAGTCCCTATGACTCCTCATGATCGCACCGGCGGTGTGCTTCTTCCATGTGGACTTGGTGCTTCACTGGAAAATAGTTGCTTGTATAGCTTCAAGCCTTTAGGACCCCAGATGCCATATCTTTTAATAGCTAGGCACCATCCACCTTCTTCACCACATATGCTAATGTACCCATTTTGTCTTCAGCGATTGTGTCAGAAGGGTGACTATCTCAGACTGTCAATTGGTTCAAACAAAGTGTTGGTTTTTGTTTTCCTCAACAAAGTGTTTTTTATTGAGGAAGGGAATGAGCAGAGGCCCAAAGTCCATCCCCGTTGAAAGTGTATTCTTATACAAATAAAAGTATATGGGCCAATACCTCTAATTTTATGAATTAATGTATTTATGTATGTACACCACTATGCATTATGTTTTTACCTCTATCCATTGTTTTGCTTCCTTGGTCCTTCCTCTGTTTCCTTTTACCTTCTTCCTGCCTCACTGTCACTCTTTCTCTTTATTTCCACCCCTTGGTAATTCCTCTTAAGTGAGCTGTGCAATTGCAATCATTTACTAGAATTTATTTACTAGAACTATTCTTGTCAGATGAAGAGAGGGTAAACACAGATATCCTTCAATGGATGCTGAAAAAATAAAAGAAGATTCAGGTCAGAGTTTTAACTACCATTATAATCAATAAGTTTGTCCATAGTTTATTATAAACCAAACAAATCAAAACAACTTGAACATAGGAAAACCAAGCTTTAGTCCTTTGATCTTCAAATAAAATAAAGGCTGAGAAGAGGAAGAAAGTGATAAATAAAATGTGTTGAACTTTCTCAAATGACTCGATTCTCTACATGGCACCAATGCTGTGGCTTATGTGTACAATGGCAGATGTGCTCTCTGAAGCGTCACCTGGGTTCTATGCAGATGTCCATGTGATACATTGAGAAAGGGCTCTCTGTGATGTGCTTGAGTGCTTACTGCCTACACGTTTAGAGGCAAGTCTAGAGAATGTATTCCTGTTCTTGGGAAGCAGAAAATGTCACTGTCTGCTACACTGTCGTTGCTTGTGGCTTGTGAGACATCGTGTACATTTTTTCAGGTCTGCAAGTCTAATCTTGTACGAACAGTACTTCTCTGTTATTAGGTTCAAAATAGCATTAACAGAGAGTCAAATGAAGTTGATTATTAAAAGTACCACAGAACCCACAGTTCCACTCTCAGGTCTAGACCCCAACGATCTGAGAGCAAAGACTCAAACTGAAACTTGCATACTAATATTCTTCGTGCCACTATTCAGAATAGCCAGGGGACCGAAACCACCTAAGTGGCCATGAATAAATGGATTAAAAAATTGAAATTAATGCATACATGCCATAGACACTCCTCAGCCAGGGGAAGAGATGGAATTTTGATATTTGTTGCAATATGGATGCAGCTTGAAGACATTACGTGAAGTGAAAAAAGCCAACTATAAAATAATACATATTTTATGACTTTACCTCCATAAGGAAAGAAAGAAAAGATAGCCATATCAAGATGGAGGTTTATTTGTGGTTGCCAAATATAGGAGGAGAGAGAATCGAGAAGGCTGTTGTTTATGGAATTCTGAGTTTCAGTGCAATGCGATGGAAAATGACAATAAGGTAAGGGTTGCTTAGCAGTTCATTTTTTAGGATTATTTATAAGTTGGAGAGCTGTAACAGTTTAACTGGAAAATGTGGGGAGGATATGTTTCCAATGACGACACAGACATACGGACAAAGAAGGAGCTGCTGCGGCTGCTGAGGACCAACCAAACCCTCAAGGACTGTGGGTCTTGCTTGGGAGACTGGTTGGCAGGGGGTGCCTTTGAGTCAGCTTCAACCCAGGGCCACCCAGGAAACCACAGAACAAAGCACTTCTCAGGCCGCCTGCTTCATCCTCCCAATTGTCCTTATGTTTGCGTCCATCTTGGACCAATGTGTCAATCCATATCGCTGGGGATTTTTTTTTTTTTGCTACTGCCTCTTCTTTACAAAGCATGGCCTTCTTTGCCAGGACCTGGTCTCTCCTGTTAATTATTCTCATCTCGAGTAGACATACGGACGAGAAGTGAGAAAAAGGTGAGAGAGAGGTGAGAAGTCTTGTCACCCTTGCATATGGTTTCATGGAACATCCTAGTAAATCAGTTTTATCGTGTGTTAGTGCTTCTGTTCTATCTCCTGGGGTCTTAAAACTCCGCTGAAGGTAGGATTTATCCACCTGGAGAAACAGAAGAGAAGAAGAGTCAGGATTAGGAGGATGGAGCGTTTGTGATTCATTTCCTCCATGAATACCTGTTCTCTCTTTGCCGTAAAACCAGAAGCATGGATGGTGCCCTAATCCTTTCTTGCGAATTCATCTTTTAATATCTACTAAACACTTTTACTAGTATCTAGTATTGTAGTCTCCAGCTCTTAAAACACCATTTATCTGGAAATATGGATGGTGCCCCAATCCTTTCTTGCTAATTCATCTTTTAATATTTACTAAACACTTTTGCTAGTATCCAGCATTGTAGTCTCCAGCCCCTAAAACACACCATTTATCTGGAAATATGCATGGACAAAATTGTGTCAATGTCATCTGTTTATACCAAGATTATTTATTCTCCCACAGTATACTAAAAAAAATGAAATGAAAAAAGATTAAGTAATCAAAATTTGTTTTGACAGATCATAAGTTGTTCACATAATGGCAGGTCAATAAAGCTTAAATTGTGTACCCTTCATCCCAGAAAGCCAAACAATATGTAAAATAGTGTTTCATTAGCAAAGGTATGGTGTTCATGTTTCTTCTCTGTGAGAGTGGGTTTGCCGTCTGCTGGAGCCACAGTCGAGAGATTTCTTTTAGTGCAACTTTTCTCTGTTCCCAGAGAGCACACTGCTCAGTGTCGGCACACAGACCCAGGACATAAAGTGAAAAAAGTGACTTTTATTGCTCATTCTTTGTTGGGAATAAAAAAGACATGATAAACACTGTTACTTAAAGAGAATGTGTGAATAGTTGAAGACTACGAATTTTTGACAAATAGTAATGAATCTGTCCCTTGCTGAGTTAACAGCAAAAGACCTTCAGAGTCTAGAAAAATAATGATTAGAAGGTAGACAATTCCATTAGCTGGATTTTCCGGGGTCTTACGAGGACCAAACCAGTTATAAAAGAATGCCATCGTATGTAATTATGGCTGATCTGAACCAAACCGAGTGCTGTTGGATTGGTTCCAAGTGAAAGCACCACAACATTACAAAGTCAGCCGTCCCCGAAGCTTTCCAGAGCTGTCAATGTGCGCAGGAACAGACGCCACACTGTTCTCCTACGGAGCTGCTCGGGGATTTCAGCCCCTGGTCTTTCACGTAGGAGCCTGCTACCTAACCATTTACCACAAGCGTTCATTAATTATGACTGGTGGTATGTATAAATATTTTAAGAGAACGCTGTATGCAGCCGTAATCTTAGGGAGTGGTTTTAGTAATTCTTAACAAAGCCTTATCCTAAGAGAGCAAAATGATAAATTATTGTAAATCACTAAGAAGCCTTTTGTATAAGTCAAATACTTCATTAGACATACATACAAGGGTATTTTATTAAAATTTAAAAAACTCTATGTGAAGTTATTTGTCATTCAATTTTAACAAGTCGATCAATTGCTTGCAAGCTCTACGTTTCCAAAATTTCCATCCAAAAATTATATATGCAGCCTCAGTTAGCCTGCTACTGCTAAAGAAACTGAATTTGTATTTTAGATAGTCCCTAAGTCCAATTTTGATTTTAAGATATTCTCTAAGTCCAGTTGGTTCCTCTGGAGAATTTTATCAAACATTTCAAAATGAATACATTTAGAAGAAGAGGAGGCACTTCTAAACTCATTTTAGAGGCCACTATATCCCAAGCTCTTACCCAAGAAAGATATTGTGTTACATGCTATAAAATGAATTCTCAAAATAATAATTAAAAAAATAAATAGGGCTTAATCACGCTACTACAGGGCTTTTTATGTGGTTATTTGAGTGACTAAGTTTAAAAAAATATATTGATAACATTAAATGTTGATGAGAATTGGAAAAAAAACTCAGACTGTTCATACCAGATTTAAGTGAAATCAGTGGGATCTTTGCTCATAATAGTTTAAAAATAATAGGGCCGAGCCCTCGTGGCGTAAGTGGTTGAGTGCGGGACTGCGGCCCGCGGGCTTGGCGGTTCAAATCCAGCGGCGGCTCTCAGGAGCAGCACTGGGTAGCGCCCACAACCACCAGAGGCAGTGATGCCCCCCAAAATAAAAACACACAAACAAATAGTTTAAAAATAATAGGCAGTAATTTAAAACAATCCAAGTGTTCTTAAACAGGTGAAAGGATTAGTGAATTCTGGATGTTAAGAAAATGGATGAGGGAGGGAGTGTGGCTTTAGAGAGGTAGTAAGATGGAGGTCTTTTGGCAGTGGATCAATCCTCAATGGTAGTGGTGGTTTCACAAAGATAAATACATTTCATACATTTAACTTGACAAAAACATACAGAGAAATGAGTGCATATGAAAATTCTGAAATCTGAGTTAGGTTAGTAGAATTTACCAATGTTAATGTCTTTTTAAATTTTTCCTTTATTTAGACATAATTTTTGGCATATAATTCACATGTTCAATTCAATCATTTAATCATATTATGAAGAGTTGTACAATCATCACCACAATCAATTTTAGGAATTTTCTTCTTTCTTGTATTCATTTCCCCCAACCTTCCCTCCCTTACACCCAAGAAATCATTAATTCAGTTACTCTCTATATATTCAAATATTTACTCCTTGTGGATTTAATTTTCAGAAACACATACAAAAGAAGTTAACAACAACAACAAAGTAAAACACAACAAAACCTCAATTGGAAAGCAGAACATAATGAACAAAACAGAACAAATTTAAAGTAGGTCAAAAGGAAGATCAAAAATGAGATATCACAGTTTTACTTAGCTACATCTGCTGTAATCAAACTTTAAAATACTCTATCTGATAATAAGGCTATTCACATCTCTTGACTTTTGTCAGAGGGGATTAAGAGGCTTAATCTATGTCTGGACTTTGCAAATAGATTTTGGTTTTTCACTATCATCCACAGCCTTCTGGAAAACAAGTGTTGACAATGTAAACTCTGATACCATTTCTTCCTCATTTGCAATCCTAGGATCATGCAGACTAGTGTATTTCTTCCATGTGGACTTAGTTGATGCCTCAGTGAGATAGCTGCTTGTTTGAAGACAATCCTTTAAGACCCCAGACATGATTCCTTCTGATAGTCAAGCACCATCTAGGTTCTACACCACTGTTGCTATAGCGCCCATCTCTTCAGGGACTCTTCATGATGGCAAACATCTCACAGACCTAATTGTTTACATAGGGGTTAGAATTAAGAGGGAGCACCAAATACCAATGCTAGTATCTTCATTTCATAACTCTACAAAAAGTTACCAGTGGGGGAAACGGATGAAGGGTACATAAAGTATACCTGTTTGTTGTCTTTTAGTTACTTTCTATGATTGGCAAGTTTTTCATATTAATATTTTTAAGTTTCCAAAGGTTTATGAGTTGGTATTCACTAATATAATAAATATTGATAACAGTTGTGAGGCAAATGTTGGGTTTGTCATGTGCCGTCAATCTATTCTGATTCATAGCAACTCATCTACAAAGAACACAGGTATCCAAAGTAATAAATAAACTGAACGAGACCAAAACCCCTCACGGCTCCTTTGGCTTTCAGAAGTTGTAAACCTTTTGGGAGCAGAAAGCCACATGCTCATGCTTGTGGATGTGAGGGGCATACTGCATTTGGAGTTCATTCCACCAAGTCAGACTCTGAATTGAGCGTTCTATTCAGAGATTCTGAAACTTGAGCGACAAAAAAAGGCCTGATGTGTAGCAGATGGGGACTGGTTTTGCCAACACAACAACACATCCATGCATGCTGTCACCCCAGTGCACCAGTTTGGGGCAGAAAACAGCACACCTCTCTTGCTCCACGCACCTTACTCACCCGACCTTGCTCTGGGTGACTTCTTTTGTGTTTCCACAAATTAAGAGAGATGGGAAAAGATCAGCAATTGGACGACATGAAAGAAGTGAAGAAAAAAGAAGAGAGGTGATATGAGCTATCCACGCAGATGAATTTGAAAAATGTTCCCAAGAATGAAATTGCAGATTTGACAAATGTAATAAGGGTAATGAAGAATACTTTGAAGATGATGAGGTTGTTTTGTACAAAGCATTTAAATACATAGCTTTAGGGGGAAAGATTCTCTTTTTCTATGAGTACCCCTTCTTAGCTTTGAGAAGCCATGTCTAGTGCCTAAGCGCTTGCTAGAAGATAGACTGGCAAAGTGATTATCTTCCTTCTAGTTGTAACTAGATCTCTGACCCAACATGACAATTAGGATTTCAGGGTATGGATTTAAAAAAAAAAAAAAGTATCTTTCTCAATGTGACCATAAAGAGAATGTGAATTAACATTCTAAAAGTTGCTTCCTGTTTCTAGGTCATAATCCCTGGTCTCAAGCAGTAACAGATATATACTAACATTGATGTTCACAGAACACAGAGAAAATGCTTTTCTCTCTTGAACACTGAGACATTTAAGTCAGGCAGGAGACATAAAAAGAAGGATTCAGAAAGTGATTTGCTTGATCTCTTCCTTAGATGTCTAGTACTGCCCAAACAAAAATATCACCAGTAGATGGCCTGAGCAGGCAGATGTTTATTCTCTCCCAGTTTAGTGTGCTAAAGGTCCAAATTCAAGACACCAACTCTAGGAGGTTTTCTCTCTTCATCTACTCTGAATGAATGAAGAAACCCTTGTTTCTTTTCGACATCTAGGACCCTGGAATTCCTTGAATAGCTACACATGTCTTGGCAGCAATCTTCCCTAGGTCTCAGAAGTTCTCAGCAGAGAGAAGAGTGCACTCTGCTTGGCTCTTTTTCCTGGTAGTAAGGGGGCTTTCCTTGTCCTCTTATTACTCTCTTATCTCTTAAATGATAAAGGGTGATGTAGGTCACACCCCATGCAAATTTCACTTACATTGAATCAGAACTGTGATCTTTTTTTAAAAATCATTTTATTGGGGGTTCTTACAGCTTTTATCATAGTCCATACAACCATCCATTGTGTCAAGCACATTTCTACATTTGTTGCCATCATCAGTAACTATTCATCGAAGACATCATTTTGAGTTTTGTTTTACAATCATAATCTTGCAAAGTGCACTGATGGTATCCACTCATTTTACTTGCTTTCTTGTGCACTGATGCTTTTTGTCATTAGTTCTTTCTTGGCAAAGTCTTGTGCTTAATAGCCTCTTACACACTCTTTCCCCGTTTATGCTTCATTTCTTTTGTAATCTCCTCTCTACCATCTTAATTTCAGGGGGTAGCACCTATGATGCTGAAGGAAAAAATTCTAGCTGTACTGAAAGCATTCACCCAAAACAAGACTTCAAGAAGTGATGGAATACCCAACAAGCTGATGAAGCACTGTAAGCACTCACTTGTCTATGCCAGGAATTTGGAAGACAGCTACTTGGCCCACTGACCAAGCAACCTGACAAGACCCATATTTGTACCTATCATAAAAAGTGACCTGATAGAATATTTAATTATAGAACAATGCAATTTATATCATGTCCATCCGATTAATTTTTTTTTTTTTTGCTGAAGATCACCCCCAAAAGATTGCAGCAGTACATTAATAGGGAACTGACAGAAGTTCAGACTGGATTCAGAGGAGAATGTGGAGTAAGGTGTAATCATTGCTGATGCCTGATGGGTCTTGGCTGAAGGCAGAGAATATTCAAAAAATGTTTACTTGGGTTTTATTCACTATACCCATGTATTCTGCTGTGTGGCGATCTATGTCAAACTGTACATAATAAACACTGGATCACCTTGAGAAGAATGGAAATTTGAGAACATTTGATCCTGCTCATGTGGAATCTGTACATGGATCAACAGGCAGTTGTGCAAAGAGGACAGGGGAATACTGCGTGATTTAGAAATGGGCAAGGTGTGTGTCAGGGTTGTGTCCCCTTACCATTTCTATACAATCTGTGTGCTGAGCGAGTACTTAGAGAACTTAGATTATGTACAGAAGACTCCAGCATGAGAATTAGAGAAAGGCTAATTAACAATCCGTGATGTGCAGATGGCACACCTTTGTTGTTGAAAGTGAGGAGGACTTGAAGCACATGCTGACAAAGGTCAAGGAGTGTAGCATTCAGTATGGGTTACAATTCAATGTAAAGAAGACCAAAATCCTCACATCTGAACCTACAGGTCATAATAAATAGAAAAAAAATTGAAGCTGTTCTATCATTTGTGCATTCTGTTGGATCGCCTTTCTTCAACATGGTTACAAATAAGGGTCTTTTCTAGTCCATGGGTCAAATTTCTGGCAAAGATGAGTACTTCCAGCGCTTCCTTAAAACACTTCAGCTGGTATTCTCTCAATTCCTGGAGTCCTGATCTTGGCCAATGCTGTCAGAGGAAGTTGGACTTCTTCACTCAGCACCCTTGATTCTTGATTACATGCTAAATCTGGAAATGGCTGAATGTCAACTACTTCTTTTTAGTACAGTTACTCTGTATTGTTTTAACTGTAAATCATTTATTGGGGCTCATACATGGTTTTTCACAATAAACAAATACATACACTGTGCCAAACACCTTCACATGCTTGCTGCCGTCATCATTCTCCAAATATCCACTTTTTTACTTGAGTCCTTCATATCAGCTTCTCATTCTTTCCCCTCCATCCTTGCTCCTCTCCCCCAGCAACCCTCAATGCTTTATTAATTATTGTTTTGCCATATCTTATACTGCCTGACATCTCCCCTCATCTACTCCTCTGATGTCTGTCCTCCAGATAGGAGGTTATGTGTAGATCTTGTGGTTGGCTCCCTTTCTCAACCCCACCTTCCCTCCACCCATCTAGTAACTCCACTTTTAATACTGACCCCAAGGGGTTCATCTGTTCTGGTTCCCTGTATTTCCAGTTCCCATCTCTACCAGTGTACCTCCTCCAGTCCAGCTGGATTTTTAAGATAGAATTGGAACCATGATAGTTGGGGGGAGGAAGCCTTCAGGAAATAGAGAAAAGTTGTATGCTTCATCACCATCTCAGTGCACCTTGACTAGCCAATCTCCTCCCTGCGACGCCCCTGTAAGGGGTGTCCAATTGCCCACAAGTGGGCCTTGGGTCCCTACCCTGCTCTTCCCCTCATTTGTAGTGATTTGATTCTTGTTTTTTGATGCTTGATATCTGCTCTGTTTGACCCCTCATGATCACACAGTCTGGTGTGATTCTTACATGTGAGTTTTGTCGCTTCTGCACTAGATGATCACCTTCAAGCCTTGAAGATCCCAGATACTTTATTTGGTGACTGGGCACCATCAGCTTTCTCCGCTCTGTCTGCCTCTGCAGCCTTTTGTCCTCAGCAATCATGTCAAGAGGGTGGGCACATAATGATATGATTTTTTTTCTTTGGTGCCTGGTACCAGCTATTTTCACCACTCTTGTTCATGCCTCCACATGTCCTCAGTGATCATATTCAGGAAGGTGCGCACACAGTGATATGGCTTTTTCCTGTTTGATGCATGAGGCCTGGTCCTTACGACACCTCATGGCCACTTCTTCCATGTGCACTTGGATACTTCTCAGAGAGATGGCCATTTGTTTATCTTCAGGCTTTGATACCCCAGACTCTATATCCTTTGATAGTTGAGTGATATTGGTTTTCTTCAGCACATTTGCTTATGCACCTATTTGACTTCAGTGATGATATTGGGCCAGTGAGCATCACGGAATACTAGATTAATAGAACACAATGTTCTGGCATTGAGAGATTGCATGGGTACGGGCCCAAGGTCCAGCTACTGCCTTAGTACTAAATCTATAAATACATGTTCCTGGATTGATTCCCTCTGTGGTGGTCATGTATTTGTGATATCAATTTCATGATTGGGATGTAAAGGTAGAGTCTAGTCTATTAATCTGGAGATAGCCAATGAGTAGCCAATGAGGCCTCTGTGTGGGCATGGCTTTCTCCAGAGACTTCTGGGAAATCTCGTGGTCTATCCCTCATGGAGATGAGAGACCATTTTCCCAGTTGGTGGGAGTCACTCCCCTGACAAGACAAGATGGCAGCGTCTGAGGAGCTGGAAGAGTCGGAGGAGAAGCCACACGGCCTTACCCTGATGGAACCAGACATCTAAAGCCATAAAAGTGACAGAGACCCATGCCAGCACTGGGATGATTCTATCACCAATTGATACTGCTGATGGACCCTGAACCCTGGAAATGAGGAGCCATTAGGGGATCCCTGCCAGTGCCAGGACTCTGCACCCACTGGCCTGTGACTTTGTGAGTTGGAATAAGACTTCATAGACTGCTATCGGACACATGAGCTTATTGGACTTATGACCTTGGACTGGACTGGCTTGGGATGCTTTCTCAATGTTCCATTTCTCTTGTATATAATGAATCTTGTATCTGTGAATTTGTTTCTCTAGTCTACCCAGACTAACACACCCTCCTTATCATAGATAATTATATTTACCTATGCACATGCCTGTGTTTAGACCTCTGCAAGTGCTCTTTGCCTTTCAATTCCTTCCTCTATTTCCTTCTGCATCCCTCCTGTTCCACTCTCATGCTCAGCCTTCATTTGAGTTTCAGTACTTCCGCTCTGTTACTTTACCCTTACTTAAGCCCTACCAGGCTTCCCACACCCTCCTCACCAACTATTGGGGACTGCTTGTTTTACCTCTGTCCCTGATCTTGTCCATATCCCCTTCCTCTCTACCCCCTCCCCTGCATGCCCCCGGAACCATTGGTCCAGTCGTTCTCTCCTCCCAACTGCCCATTCAGAGGTGCCTCCTTCTTGATTCGGTTCATTTTGGGGGCTCAGACTGCATTGCTTCCCTGCCATGTGACCCCCCAAATGTCTTCTGTCACTGTCTGCTTTGGTAGGGAGGCAGTGTGCAAAGTCCTGTTGTTGTTTGCCCAGTTCCACTGTGGTATAGATTCCTGCAGGGGCAATAGTCCTCTAATCATCGTGGACAGGGATCGGACTGTGATCTTGACACTTCTTGAAATTTTAGATTCCTCATCTTTTCTGAGTGTGTTTTATCCTACATAGATTCCCTTACCACTGATGAGCTAAGTATATAAGATCACATAACTGCCAAGTTATTGAAATTCATGACTGAGTCAAGTTAATCCATGCTTATTGGGGATACAGTTCAATTCATGACCAACTCTACACCTAAGATAAGATATATACATATATATTTATGTATATTTGTATTTTAGACTATGGATATATGCAGCAGTCATCTACTCTTATGTCAATATCAGGATTGGGAATGTAGGGTCGGAATTTAGCCCATCAATCTGGAGCTAGCCAATGAGACCTCTGTGTGGGCATGGCTTTCTCCTGAGAATTCTGGGAAATCTCACAGTATTTTCTATGTGGAGGTGAGAGACTGGGCTCAGTCTCTTGGAGATGCTCTACTGATAAGACACAAGGTTGATTCCCTGTGAGCCATGCTGAAGGCAAAGCCACATGGGCTTACCCTGATGGAGTCAGACCTCTGAAGCTGGAAAAGTCACATGGAGACTCCTGCCAGTGCTGAGATGTATCTACCACCACTGGATACACAAGATTCTGCACCCCCTGGCCTGTAAATGTCCTGGCATCATGGTCTGTGCTTATGAGTCGGTATCAGACATAAAGGCTAATATTAGACTTATAGACTTGGACTGGACTGGGATGCTTTCTCAATGTTCCATTCCTCTTATATATAAACCTCTCCCTTATATACATATGCATCTTTATGAATTTGTTTCTCTAGACTACCTGAACTAACAGAAATTTGTGGTCAAATGCTTTCTTTTTTAAAAAGTAAAGAATCTTGCAATTTGAGTTATTACAGACTCATGGAGCTAAGTATTTAAATCTCTATTATGCATGAAGGTTTGATAAATGGTTGTTTAATAGCTCATTGGACATATCCTAATTCTAATACTTAAAGGAAACTTTTCCAGTCTGAGAGTTATTAACAACAATGAGTCCTTATGGCACAGTAGTCAAATGCTCGGCTGCTAACTCTCCTGTAGCTCCCAATGAGTTGCAATTGAGCCAACAGGCATGGATTTTTAGTATAGCGATTAGATTTTAATTTATGGTAGATGTTTTGAATTATTTTCTTGACATTTCTTGAAATATTATATTTCTTGTATTTTCTTTTTTCTAGCTTCAATAACCATTTATAGGAATGGAATTAGAATTGCCTATGGCACCTAGTATCTCCATAATGGCCCTTAAACTTTCAATTGAAATAAAATCAACATATCCCTCCTATGTCATGAAATTACATACTTTCTTGTTTTTTGAATGCTTCTGATATGGCCTGTACTGTCAAGGACACGAGCTACTGTGTCTGATCTCCTTGAACTTCCCTGTGGCCATGAGGCTAGGACAAAGAGGATTTCAACCCTCCATCTGTCTATTCTGCTGCAAAGCATCCCTCACCAAGCACCTTACTTTTATACTGGGTTCCATAATTCATTAGAATGGCCACACATTCATAGACAAGACTTACCATGATGGAGGTTTATGAGGGAAATTATCACAAACCAGGATCAATAAACAGAAGGACAGAGTCTCAGCCACACCTCTCCTAAGCCAAAACTATCTTTGATACCTGCCATGGACCAAAGCTTGGCCTATGTTCACGAGTAAAGTATTTCTATTTGAATCATATGTTCTTTCAAAGAACTAGTGAAGTAGGATAAGTATCTCAATACCTCAAATGATGAGAAACTTAGATAGCAGCGAATTTCTGTTAATAGTGGTGGGAAAATTCGAAAGAGGGTGTTGAGAAAGCTTATGCAATTTCAAGAAGGTAAACAATGTCATTAAATTGTACGTGTACATGTTTTCAAAGTGGTGGATCTTCTGCTGTACCCATTTTCACCAAATAATGCCACTAATAATTAAAAGGACTTCCTTCAGGAATAACAATTATTTTGATTTTTATAATAATTTTCTTAATCTGCTTTATATGTTTTCACTTCAGTATGTACGACTAAAGCCTTATCTCTTACATTTTAAATAAATATTTTTCCATGTAACAAAAGAGCATTCAACCCATGTTTTAGCTATATACCTCCCATACCTTCAACACAGTAGGGAAAAAACACAAATGTGTTAAGGGAAGAGATGAAAAAAATAAAATGATTCCTCAAAAACATTTGAGATGAATCATAAATGTTTTCTCTCATTGGTTCCCATGTCTCTGTATGATGTCCACAGAGGCACAGCATCATGAGGACATGTCTGAGTCATGCTCACTCAGACCCTATCCTGAAGGGTGGTTTCCCATTCTCTCAGAGTACTGATTGAGAACTAGTATTTTGATTATGCTTCTGGAAGGTAATTTCAAGACCCCCTGGAGACCGATTGCGTCAGAATTGTGAAATATGGCATCTTATCTGAATATTTTGATCTTACAGGCCATGGATTATATGATAATGGGTCCACATTTTATTTTATAATACACTGTGTCCTTTGATTGGTTGCCATGTTCTGTGAGAGCTCATCGATGAGTAAGCCTGGCTTTCTGAAGGTCCTGATAGTGGTGCAAGTTTGAACTTTGTTAGCTGTAAAGGAAAACACTCAGTTGGAAATGTTATTTATTCTAGTGAAATGGAAATGATCTTTATAGAATGTTTTATCCAAGTTTAGATATACAAAAGCATAAATCTGAATTACCTGATATCTTAATTATCTATTGCCGCTATAAGAGAAATTCTACCAATAGCCAATAGGTGGCTCTAACAGAAATTTACTTCTTGCAGTTTAGGAGACTTGAAGTCCAAATTTATTCATCACCGTAATCCAATTTGCCTTTCCTTTCATCTGTAGAACCAAACTCATTATCATCAAGTGGATCCAATCATGGAAATCCAATAGGACTGGGTAGAGTTGCCTCTGTGGATTTCTGAAACTGTAACTATGGAAGCGGAGGGCTTGATCTTTCCCTCTGAGTCAGCTGGTGGTTTCCAGCTTTGGACCATGAGGTTAATGGCCCAATGCATAACTGACTGTGTTACCAAGGCTTCTTGCATAGGGACATGGTCACCATATTTTGGTATTGTGACTATTATTCTCTCAATAGATAAATACTAGATAGATAGATAGCTAGGTAGATAGATAATTAGATACTTAGTTAATTAGATACATAAACAAGTTTCTGTATTTTAGCAATGAGATTTTGAAGGTTGAAGAAAGTGAAGGAAAAGGTGGCCATATGCCTTATTTGTTGCCTAGTATATGATATTAAGTGTTCTTGGCAAGGATCTTGTTTTAATATCCACATAGGCCAGTTGACCTACCATAAAGCCAATGTCAATAAAGAATAAGGAAGACTATGTTGACTAGTTAAATTATCTTGCCTTAGTTAACTCTATACCATTAACTACAGAGAGTGGAGTATCCAAAAGAAGTCGGCGGGGAAAAAGATAAAAGAGGAGGGAAGCAGGGAAAGGCACTTGAATGATTTTAGGTGATAAATCTTCCTCATCATAAGACACATTTAACTTTATAAAAGCATGCACAATATATTATTCATTATGGATGGCAGGATCCAAAAGCTGAGAAGCAATTACATTTTCTCAGAGTGGAGTGGTATCTATAATTTAATATAGGAAGTCAGCACTGGATATTTTTGAATTCTATTAAAAATTTGTAGAATATCAGAAAATTTTCCTCTCTAATAAAGGCATTCTATGAAATTGTACCTTTTAATATTAACTAATCTTTACTTCTACAATACAGCCTATCTCAAGGTTCAGAGACTTTTCTACTTAACTTTTGGTTATCTATGGCCTAATACATTTCTTACTTATGTCATTTTTACTAAATATACATTGATTGTGTATGATGGTAATGGCTGGCTTATTTGTAATTAAATATCTTACTTATGAATTTGAAATTTAGTATTCTGAAGTAATAGAAAAGCAGAACAAAAAAACCCATGGCAGAACAAGAACCAAACTTTCCAAAAGAAATGATCCATTTCACCAAACTTATGATTTTGGACTTCTGAAATGTTATCAAGTGAAATTCAGTCAATCTTCCTTTCTACACTGCCTCACACAATTATTTCTTTCTCTCATAACAGCTTTAAAAGCACATTAACCCAGTTTTAAATCCATGAGAAAAGTACAACTTGCCTCAGCTCCGCTCTTTTACCCAAGAGACAAACAAAATTGAATGGGTGAGGAATCCTTCATACAGAACCACATGAAGCCTGGCTGAGATGAAAGATAAAAATAGGTAAAAATCAGTGCTAAGAAATTATTATATGTTTGCACAGCTTGTGAGCTAAATTCTTAGTAGGCAGTGATCATGTTGTGTGTTTGCCCTATGCAATTTCTGCTGGACTCAATTCTACTTGTAAAGTGAACTGTGAATCTTGGGTAATTTTAGAGGTATTTCTGTCTGTTCTAATGAGACCAAGATCCTTTTTAGGGAGAGATTGGCTAAATTTACACCTTACTGCTTTCCTTTGCCCTGGGCTTAAGATCCAGTATGTCCCCAAAGTGTGGCGGACCCAACAGGCTAGAAGAAATTGCGTGCGATTCTCCTTGCAGCTCACTCCCATGGGGGCCACTTTCTATTTGTGGTATGTCATTCATGCCATCTTCTTTAACAAAGGGAGACAGAATGCAAGGACATGGTTTGGATTTTACCACACAAAGTGGTTTTTGTTTTTAAAAATTAACATGAGTCCATTTTCTATAGAAGTACTTTATTAAGAACATTAGCTCCCTATTGAATAATGTGAACTATTTAATATTTGCTATCATCCCAGGTAATTATTAAGAACTCATATAGTTCATTTTACAGAAAATGCAAACCTACTTTAAAAAGGTTCTAAGTGCTCATTCTGCTGGGATAGACAATTCAGAGGGCCAGTTGTGAATTTATCCAGGTGGTAGAGAAAACAGGAAGATTAACATATTATGCTAATGAAGCATGCTCTGCTTCTTGAGTCTTGGATACTTGTTGCTAAGCAATACCCACTACAGCTTTGTAAAAAGATATGAAAGCATAATTCAGTTATGGGAACAATAAAAGCCCTCCCCGTTTGCAAAGGAGGTTGCAATAATACATAATTTCAGGCCAAAACCACTCCAGAGCTCACATGAGAGTGTAGAGCAGCCACAAATTATTCAGATTTATGAAAGAGTGGTGTGAGATTAGTATGAACTTGATGTGAAATTGGGTTAAACCTCACTGCCATCCATCACTCCCCGAGAGCAGGACAATAACCACAAGCACAATAACGTTACAGGGAGCCACACATACACAAGAGATTTATTCACCACTATAATGCTATTATATCAAAACTGAATTTAAAGTTCATACTTTGTAGGTGGGATATTTCAGTCACATAAAACTGTTTCTAAAGTTAGCAGGCATTTTTCTCCATGAAAGAACAAGATTAAAGTGTCAACCATTTCAACTTTGCATATACAAAGATAACTTTTTTCAAAAACAAATATTGTTGACATTTAACTCAAAGTTTCTAGAATTTTACGGGAATTAATTAAGGAAGGATATCTTAGGAAAAATGTAATTGGTTTGAATAATAAAAGTCAGAGACTTGCCTGTACATTCCCATTCATGCATTTACAACTTTGTAAGCCATAGCAAAATGTCCAAAGCAGTAGACAGGACAAAGGGAAAGCGAGGGCTAGAGTGCACGGGAACTGAAAGGCCATTCCATGTCAGTCTGGCTCCAGTGCATAGGAATGTGCCAACTGGAAATACAGTTCATGAAGGTTCACAAGAGCACCCATGCAGAAGCTATGATGCCCCTACCACTTCAGTACCTTTGTGAATATCTGTCTTCTCCCACGAACTTGAAGCTACTTATCTTGGTGGGACGCTTGGGGAGATTCTTCCTTCCTTCTTTCTTTCTCATAAATAAGAAGCAGGGTGAACTGTTGATTCTAACTCCTGCGATACTAAGCCAGTGTGCAACCAGGTCCAACATGAATAATTAGAGAAATGGATAAGGTATGTTTCTGGTCTGGGATCAGAGAACCATGACTACTCATACAGCTTCTCCTGTCAGGAAGGTCCACCAAGCTTTTTGCCATGATACAAACACAGGATATGCTTTTCTGCATTTCCTGGCAAAAGACCAATGGGAACTCCAGTCATAGGTGAAGAGCAAAAACAAGACATCATGAATCAACTAGTGAAATGAATTAGATCAATATTTCTAGCATACGTAACATTTACGTATCAAATATATTCTAAATTTGTAAGCAGTGCAGATCACAACTTTAAAATCTGCTTAGCCCCAATACAGTTGCAATCATCATGTATTTATTATACTGCTAACAGCGGGAATAATTTAAGATCATACTAACAACAAAAATATATAAAACTGGAAAACTATATTTATATAACAAAAGTTTTAATTGATGTAGGATAGTGAATTTTATTTTTGATTGTCTTTGATGTAGTACATTGTGCTTGGTGACACCTTATGGTAATAAATGAGGTGCTACTCACAGCAGAAGAAATTCCCTATTTATTTTGCAAGCAATGTTTTTGTTTTGCAGCAATGAGTGTACTTATAAATTCATCTTCCAAGAAGGCACCATTGCATTTATATTTTATTAGAATATTTGCATACTTTCCATTAAAGAGAATTGTGCAATCCCTAGAGGAAATAAATTAAAATGAATATGTATGTAATAAAAAGTATATAAATATATTCTAGTTTTCATTTCCCTCAGACTGACTTTCTTTAAAGAAATTGATTGATATTTTTACCTCTTAAAAGGAAATTGCATGCCATGAGTTAATATTAGAAGGATCTTCAACTATCTCCAAATATAGTGGAGTTGAATAATTTCACAACTAAATAAGAAGACAACAAAACCAAATTCACTGCCATTTATTTGATTCTGACTCCTACCGACCCTATATGAAAGAGTAGTAATACCCCTGTAGGTTTCTCAGATGAAATCTTTAGAGGAGTAAAAAGTATCACTTTTCTCCTGCAAGTAAATAAATTGCACATTTAATAAATTCTGAATATTATCACAATTATATATTTATTTTTATTTCAGACCAAAATAGGTATAATTGGCTAATTGCATCAACTATGTGAGAACTCACAGTAGTACAATACAATGTGACCTGGGTTGTATCTCCTGCTCAACAAAAGGCAATCCCTAAAGTGCCTTCAGATTAAACATTCCCTTTGATTTGTATGATGCTCTTTGTGGTCACTCTTGCCTTCATCAGTTTTCAATAGTAGTCCAATGGCCTGCGTAGATGCACCATGCAAAAGCAGGAAACTAACGTGCAAACTTTAAGTATTATGTTAGGTACAAAAACACTCTTGGAGGCCTATAAAAATGAGTGAGATTATTTCTGATTGCTTTGTAAGTACTCCTTGTTTTGACTGTCCCTGACGTGAGAAACAAATATATTCCCACTAATTTTACCTACTACTTTTCAAAAATAAATTTTATATTAATGACCAAATTCAAACAGACATCTAGCTTGATAAAATTTTATTTGTAATGATTCCAATGTATTTGCTATATTCTCTCATTGCAAACTCCTCACAACCCTAGATCATGGAACAGAAGTGTGCTTTGGAGGCCAACCAGGAGAAGACATGTGCAATGCTTGTTTAAGTAGAAGGACAGTGAAAAAGGCAAAGATCTTTGAACATATGAGTAGAGACACTGTCTGCAACAATGGGCTCACTTATAAGAACAATTGTGAGAACAGTGCAAGGCCAGGTAGTGTTCAAATCTGTTCTGTATGTTGTATATTTGGTAGATCTGAATGGGGACACCTAACAATATTTTCTGTAGATGGATTTAGTGAATGGTACAACTCATATGATTGATAAACTCAAATGTAACAGATCAAAATTGAGAACAATTCTCAGACAGTGTATGTTATCATATTTAAACCAAAGGCATTGTTTTAGCTTACCTTGTGAACTGGGAACATACATGAGTGGAGAACTTCAGAATTGCACAGTCATTGTTGCTATTCATCGTAGCACTGAGTGTGTACTCTCTTTCAGAGAAAGGAGAGTGTTTGCGTCTCTCCCAAATGAAAATATGGGTGGGTTCATTTGAGCCTGTTGTTTAGTTTGATGCATTTTTATTAAGTAACAGACACAGTCCATGAAGTCAATTCTGACTCACTGAGTCCCTGTGGGACAGACTAGAACTACCCTGTGGGTTTCTGAGAAGATTACTCTTGATGAGAGTAGAGGGCCTCATGATTCTTCAGCAAAAGTTGATGATTTTGAACTGTTGACTTTGATGTTAGCGGCCCAACACACAATCCACCACACCACCAGGGCTCCACTGGGAAAACCATCAGATATGTCTAAAATAATGTGTGAAGAAATAATAAATGTAGTAAATTATAAAGTTTGATCAACTACTTTATGTTAACTAAATATAATTCGATGTTTCTTTGTTTCTGTCATTGAACTCCTAATCATTCTCAAACACAAACCAGCTAAGGGTTGATGTAAGATATGTATTTTAAGTAGATGGAAAAATTGGGCAGTGATTTATCAGTCTGATAGATTATAAAGTGATATTGATAAGGAAATTGCAAATCAAGAACGCCACCATGTATTTGAAGTCAGCACAATTGATTTATCTAAGTGCAGAGACCAAATGTGTTGACAATGCTGTCAATATGCCAGAACACTTGAAAGGTATGGAACAGAGAAATTTATAGAACAATGAATATTCCATTTTCCTACTAACTAGATAGTGAACTTTAAAGCAGTGTTGTAGAACATAGCACAGTAATGGCTGTCTGGAAACATTTATTTGTGTTTCACACTGTTTAGTTACTCCACACATTTTTTTGCCACCTATGCTTATCTGTGGGCAGCTTTTGAAACATATCTAGGCAATGAATGACTATTAAAATGTCTTTCTAATAAACTTCTGGAGGTAAATGTTGTAGAAATTCATGCAATCATGGAATCATACACTTGGATTCTAGGTTTCTTAGAAAACATTCCTAAAGATAAGACACAATAATGAGATGCCCAAAGGGGACCTGAAAACCTCTAAACAAATTGAAAGCACTAGAGTATATATTTGTATAGTTTATGTGAAATTTTATATGGCAGCATGTACATCAGACATGATAAGCTTTCTAAGATTTAGAAGTAAATGTAAAGATTTATGCAGATTTCTACTAGTCACTAATAGGATGTTTACATAACTTCAGAGAAATTTTTGAAAAATAAATAGTGCCAAATACTGATTATTAAGTAGTTCTCCATTAGAGAAACATTAGAAAGAAATAAGTAAATGAAAGAGGTTTTCCAGAAGTATTGAGTGTCATGATCAGTTTTACATGACCCCATATTATATTCCATGATTGATATATTTGAATCTTATATTAAAAGACAGTAAATGTGCCTCAAGTTCTTTCTTAAACTGTGTGAGTATAGCTGGTAGACAATGCATGAAGACATCCAAGAAAATAGACTCTTCACAACAATTTTCATGCTATCCTTTATAGAGAATGCAAAAGTGGCATTCTTACATGAAAAAATAGCTTCACAGATTGAGGAAAGAAAATTTTACTGGTGTAGGCATACATGATTCTTCTACAAAGATAAAAATACAATTAATCCTTCCTAGTGTTGAGATTGCTTTATGCATGTTCCTAAAATGATGATCACAAACTGCACAGTAGAATGCTCATTTTTTGACAATAAAGAGAATAAAAAACCCTCAGCACATTGATGGTTCAAGAAGGATTCCATTCATTGTCTTTATTATTAATGGAAGTAGAGCTTGTTCAGCAACTTAACTGTGATGAAATCATTGGCGAATTTATATGAGCAATTACAGGAAAATGTTTTTAATATTAGAGATAAAAGATAAATAAAATATAGACATTTGCTGTAATGTTTACTTCCTCATTATATTTTCTTTTAATGGAACCCTTTATATTCGTTTATAATTATAGCATTATAAATATTATAAATATAGCATTTATAAAGCATTATAAATATAGCAAACGTTGAATCTGAACTATGAGTCATTTAAAGTCAGACTAATAAATGCCAAGTTTTCCTTATGGGAGATTGATTTTACATTGGTCATTGAAATAATTCATTTCTTTGATCTAGAATCTGTGGAATACTCTGTTTGTAGAAAATGTAATATATAGTACAAATTGGAGTATCCTGCATGCATTAAAATTTGACAGTCTAGAGGGCTGAGACCCGGTGGTGTAAGTGGTTGAGTGCGGGACTGTGGCCCGCGGGCTTGGTGGTTCAAATCCAGCGGCGGCTCTCAGGAGCAGCACTGGGTAGTGCCCACAACCACCAGAGGCAGTGATGTCCACCCCCCAAAAAAAATTGACAGTTTAGTTTATTTCGCTCTACTAAAATGGCACACCACTTTTGTGTTCCATTGTTAATAAAATTATAAAGCAAACAAAATCTCACTGCCATCAGGTTGATTCTGACTCATCATAACCTTATAGTAATCACACACACACACACACACACACACACACACACCACGATATGCTGTATAAGCATCTTTAAAGGATTAAAAAGCCACGGTGTCATTTTGATGATTGAAGTGGACCTCACTTACATGATGGTATTTTCAACTGCCTAAGATGCCCAGGAAAGGTGGACACTAACTGAAGAAGACTGAAGAATAATCTATGAATTTGAATTGTGATGTAGGCTAAGAATATTGAAAATGCTGTGGACTTCCAGGAAAACAAGCAGACATGTTCTGGGGGAAGTACAGCCCAAATGTTTCAGAGAAGTGAGGAAAGGATGGTGGGACTTCTCTGCACCTATTTTGGACATGTTATCAGGAGAAACCTGGAAAAGGATACCATGTTTGACAGAGAATCAGCAGAAAAGAGGAAAACCTTTGACAATCTGGATTTTCAAAGTGTCTACAACAGTGGACACAGACATCACCATTATTATGAGGACAGTGCAGGGTCAGTTATTTTTATTCTGTTATACATAGGGTCCCTCTGCAAGGGAGCTGATTCAATGACACTGAACAACCAAAACCACATTTACCCCTAAACGCGTGTGCGTGCGCGCGCACACACACACACACACACACACACACTCACACACACACACACACTCACACAAGGTAAGGGGGAGGGGACTTCCAAATGTGTGTGGGAAATATATAATTAATAGATAATGAAACATTTCTGTGATTTTTTTAATGGACCCGCATATCCTATTAGGATTCATGAATAAGCAGAGAAGAGGAAACCACCAATTTTCAGTTTAGCGACCTCATACACCTTAATTTGTCCTTGTCTACTTGTCTGTAACTGTTTATGTTAGTTATAAATTTATATAGGGTCGCTGTGAGCCTGCCAAATTCATCCTTGGAAAGAAATGGTATTTTTGTTAGTGTTTTCAACCATTTTGTGTACCTAGGACACCAAGGAACAAATTCCTAAAGTATTTCAGAGATGTTAAGGCCATTGTCTTACCAACTGTATCAGAATAATAATATGACACAGTAGCAGATGTCTTTGTTCTTCTTCCTGTCAGCATGCCTCATTCTTTCTTGAAAACATGGCATCATTATTTATCTTGGGAGAATTGCCAAGAAGAGACAATTCCAACATCTTTTAATAAGATTTATGAATTCACCTGGAGGAGTGATGACAGGAGGAGTCCCTCAGACTGCACTATACTTCTCACAATGGCTAGATATAGCTGTCTTTAGATTGGTAGGGTTTGGTTCTACATCTTTAGAAAAGTTCAGGTAGAAAGAATCTTGAAGGAGAATCATATAGTGTCATTCCAATTTGAATTCTGGTAAAAATTAGCCTCCCTGATATCATGCCTGGTCATAGAACAATCAAATTGTTGCTGACAAATTTAGATTTCTGCTATGTGGCTATTATATTCAGAAATATATTCCCAAGCCTTTCATTTGAGGATTCTTTGGGTGAACTCAAAATATCCAAATTTCTGAATTGCACGTTATTGTGTTGGCCACTCCTTGATTCTCCATCTAGCTCGTAAAGATTGGAGAGTACAGTAGATTACTGATTGTGATCTTGGGAAGACCACAGAAGATCTGAAAGGAAAAGAATTACTTTGAATCCAAGTGTTTGGGTAAAAAAGGAGCAGAATGACATACACCACAAAAAACAAACTCACTGCCATCAGATCGATGCCAACTCATACCAACTCTGTAAGACGGTGGAATTTCCCCTGTGAGTTGCCGGCAACTGTAACTCTTTACCAGAGTAGATATTTTTATCTTTCACCTGAGCAGTTAGTTTGTTTTGAACTTCTGACCTTATGGATCACAGCGCACCACATAACCACAACACCACCAGGGCTTCTGAGAATGACGTCGATTATCAGAATGACATAGATGATCTTAGACCCAGAGAATTCCTGGAAAGAATTTGAAGAATTAGAGACCAGGAACAAAAATTCATGATAAGATAACACTGCTTTCTAACAGATACGAGTGTAGACATAGAGCCTACTCCAAGGTAAATATCTCTTTAAATTATCTTGAAAGTGTTAAAAAAATCCATTTTTATTTTGAGGATAAAGGGGTCTCTATCCTGAGTCATCGTATTTGCTAGCTCTTTACATGCATGCAAAAGCTGAACTATGAATAGGAAAACCAAATAATTGATGCAATTGAATTATATTGGGGAAGATCATTGAATAAGAGTATACCAGGTCTAAAGAATTATGAACAAATTAGACTTGGAAGATGTCCAGAATTATCATTAGAAGAGAGATTGGAGAGGCATTGTCTAACCTATTTTGCACGTATTGTCAGGTGGCCTAGTCCCTGGAGAAGGCTATCATGCTAAGTAAAGGGGAAGCCCCAAAGAGGAAGTCTCTTGGAGATGGATTAACACTGTGACTGTGACACAATAGAGACAAACAAAACCACATTTGTGAGGATGGTGCAAGGCCAGATTGTATTAATAACACATGATAATACATTGAAGGAGATAGTATGCCCTCTTTATTTTCAAATTGGTATTTTCAAATTGGTGATGTATACACTATGAAGTAGTTTAGTACTTTTTGCCCAATATGTGCACCCAACTTTGTTAAACCAATTAGCTCTTCCTCAGAACCTTTAAGGACATGCTGAGAAGATTGCTTAACTTCTTGGTCAAGCAACATTAAGCATTTAATCTTGTACTCTATTCAAAACTTTCTCCTCCCCAGCCCAGTCCTTTTCATCTAGACAAAGCCTATCTCAAGGGAGAAGGATGTAACCAGGTTTGTTCTTTCTCCTCCCAGGCTGACATTTTGAATGGAAAAGAAGCTTGTTCTAGATAAGGACTATTTCACTGGCATCTTTCTCCTCCCTTCTTTCTTCCCTTCCTACTTCCCATCCCTGACCTTGGATCTTTGGTCGTTCACTTCCATCCATCAATCAGTTACAAGCTGCTCAAGGAGGATCTTGTTCAGAGTTCTCCCTATGGAGGGATCCAGATCTGCAAACTGTAGGTACCTAAGTCTCTCTTAATGCTCAGTAATGACATCTCATTTGGGGTATTCAATGAAGCTTTGACTCATTGTGTCTACACTACAATTTGGAAACATTCTCTAGTTCAGAAGATGGGTAATTTGGAAGACTCAATTAGGTCTTTCCGGAATCACTGTCCCGTGTCCTTTGAAATGTTGTTTAATATATTTTTTAAGTTTTGTTTGTTTCAAGTGGGAGGATATATCCTGTCCTTATTCATTCTGGCCAAAAGCAGAAGTTCATTTCAATTCAATATCTTTTTAAAGTGATAAGAAGAAGTAAATCTATTTATTTATGAAGTTTCAATTACCAGTATTCTTCATTATTTTATATAAGAAGCCTTATTTCTTAACTGATTCATTTTCCTTCTGCTGAAAGTGCTTTCTATATAATTTCTTATAATGCAGGCTTAGTAATGAGATCTTTTAACTTTTGTATGTCTGAAAAATATTTGACCATCTTTTTAAAAAATGTTTTATTGTGAGAAAACATTAAATTTTTGTTACATAGTACATAACATCAGAGGTGCTATTTTACCATTTAAAATACACAATTGAGTATCACCAATTATATGCACTGTGTTGTCTATTACTACTTATATTTCCCAAACCTCATCATGACCCAAAGCAGAAACTCAGTGACTAATATGCAGTACTCAATGTTCCCCTTTTCCCTCAGCCCCTGGTAACTAAATAACTAGATTTATCTTCACGCATTTACCTTTTTCAAATATATGATAATGTTCCACTGCTGTTCACCAGGTTTTTATTGTCCAGTTCCTCTGAAGGAGATAGCCTAGTTCTTCTTCGTAGTCTTAGTCTAGAAACTCTCCTGATACTTGTTTACCTTGGGAAGGATTTTAGATTTTCTAGAGAAAGCAGCCTAAGACAGGAGGTTATAAGAGGAACAAATCATCCATCTGGTTAGCTCACTGATGCATAGTTTAAGTGGTGGCCTATGAAGTTTCTCTGAGTTACAATTGACCTGATGCCAGTGGGTGTGGTTTTTAGTTTGGGGTTTGCAGTAAATCAAGCGGCAGTGGCAGAGTTGCCCCGGTACACCCAATAAGAAGGTATCCAAAGACTTAGCAAAATATTCATCTCAGAATAGATTTATGAGATTGGTCCCCCAGACCTACTCAGGGAGTGCCCAGAAGAGCCAGCTGTTGCCACAAAAGTGAATGACAAATTTGTGAAGGAAGACACAGCATCCCAGAAGACCACTGTGGTTGCTATTTCATAAGGCACATTTGAGAGTGGGAACTGTCTTAATGCAGAAAGTCGCTTAACTGTACTAAGTGCCCATTGAATCTCACAGTGGTTGGGCGAAGTGGTAGCACGGAAATTGCCAAAGACAAGACTGGAGTGGTTGCCAGCATGATCAGCAGAGACAAAGCAGTGATCAGAACAGTATGACTACTGGTATGACTGAACATATTAACTACTTAATGATGATGACCCAGAGTGAAATACGTAAGTCTATAAAATGTTTACCTGATATGCACAAGTGGAGGAGTTCTAGCTTATGTGAATGGCAGTTGACGTTGCTTGGCTTAAAAAAAAAAAGAGTCATGGTCCCTAAATCAATCCCCAGACTTGAGTCATTTTGTAGACCCACAAAACCTTGAATAAAGAGGAGGCTGAGTCCTTTTATGGACAGAACCCACTGCACTGGTAAGCATTTAGACTGTTCATCTTGCTCTGGTCTTTTCAAAAAGGATCGTCAGCATTTTATGAGTGAATGTTCATGATGGAAAAGGATATAGTCAAAAGTCTGGAGAATTACACAAGACAGACTCTGTAGTGACACTAACTCTATGAAACTGCAAGGGTCACTATGGCACACCAGCGTAAGGCTGTAGGAAAGCCTAGTTGTAAGAAGGTCTAAGAAGAACTGATTGCTCAGCTCAGATCTGCTACTGTCCCATGGGTTCCCTAACTTGTTGTAGTGCTTTCCAAAGTTACACAATGGACACCTGGAATAGATGCCTAGCAACTGGCAAACCTTCCACATGGGATCTCTCATACTTAATATAGGGATGTTATGGTAGAAAAATTCCAAGTGGAAGTCATGTAACTGCTTTAATTTAAATAATAAATAAATAAATAATTTTTTTGCTCATCCTTTTTAAATAAATCTTTTAATTGGGGATAGTACAACTCTAATCACAATCCACATATGCATCTCTATTGTGTCAAGAACTTTTGTACATTTGTTTACTTCATCGTTCTCAAAGCACTAGC
Organism: Nesogale talazaci; assembly: GCA_004026705.1. NCBI lineage: Eukaryota > Metazoa > Chordata > Mammalia > Afrosoricida > Tenrecidae > Nesogale > Nesogale talazaci. Next base: position 148,307 of record PVJH01000826.1, on the reverse strand, counting down.
TTTCCACTTGAGCCCCTGATATCTTCTGGAGGAGGTCATATTTAGATCCTTGCAATCTGTTCTCCCTTTCTACCCCACCTTCCTTCCACCCTCCCATTATCATCCCTCTCACCACTGGTCCTAAGGGACTGGAGTCCCTGTGTTTCCAGTTCCTATCTGTACCAGTGTACATCCTCCAGTCCATCTGGATTTGTAAGGTAGAACTGGAATCACTATAGTGGAGGGTAAGGGGTGTGTGGGAGGAAGTATTCAAGAACTAGAGGAACATTGCATGTTTCATCATTGCTACACACTGCACCCCTGACTGCCTCGGCCCCTCCCTGGGCCTTCTGTGAGGGAATGTCCAGTTCCCCACAGATGGGCTTTGGATCCCCACTCTGCCCTCCCCCCTCTTTCACAGTGATATGATTGTTTTGTTTTTTGATGCCTGATAGCTGATCCCCTCAACACCTCATGATCACCCAGGATGCTATGTTCTTCCATGTGGGCTTTGTTGCTTCTTGAGTAGATAGCTGCTTGTTTACCTTCAAGCTTTTAAGTCTCCAGAATCTACATTCTCTGATAACTGGGCATCATCAGCTTTATTTGCCACTTTTGCTTATTTTGTCTACAGCAATCATGTTGGACAGGCAGTTGTGCTTCTTCCTTGTGGGGCTTTGTTGTTTCTCAGCTAGATAACTACTTGATTCTCGTCAAGCTTTTAGGACCTCAGGCACTATATCTCTTGATAGCCGGGGACCATCAGCTTTCTTTACCACTTTTTCTTATGCACCTGATTTGTCTACTCTTAATTGTTAGCTTTAAATGAAGACTAATTAGTTCTTATTATTTGTCTCTGCTCATTCTTTGTCCTCATGAAACGACCAGTGAAGAGACATCTGGGGTACAGCAGAGGGTGGTGAAGATAGCAACTGGAGCCCAGCTATCAGAAAGAATAGTGTCTAGGGTCTTAGAAGCTTATCTTCAAATGAACTACAATCTAAGTGAGGTGTCAGCTAAATCCACAGAGAAGAAGTATGCCAACCCATGTGATCCATGGGAGTTTATTTATGAAAGCCAAGACAAGGAGGAGGAGCTGTATGAGAGGTTAAATTGGGAGCATCTAACTTACAGAAGGCTATGAGTGATAAAGAAAATCCAAAACCCATTTGTAGATTCCTTACATGGATTAAGCCTCCATTAAAATCCCTTGGAGCAAAGGACAGGTATTGGAATAGTGTTTTTTTTTCAGACAGTGCATTAGAAACTATATTCCTGAAGATATAGTTACCTTAAAACTTAAAATCTGAAAAATAATTTTTAATCTGCTGTTGATTTTTTTGGATAAGATTTTCTTCATCTGAAGGCCAGCTAGGGAAAACTATAGAGACAGTGACTAGATGAATAGATCCTTAGGATTCATGATAGGGGATATTGTGGCAAAATGGAGAGCTAAAAACATTGGATAAAAGAATGAATGAAATTATCTAAAATTGATTGCAATGATAATTTTACAGTTTTTTGAAATACAAATAAATAATTTAAATACCTATAAATAAAAAACATATGCCAATGAAAGTTTTTTAAAAAGCAATGTCTCGGGCGGGGCTGAGCCCTGGTGGCGTAGTGTTTGACTGCGGGACTGTGGCCCACTGGCTTGGCGGTTCAAATCTAGAAGCAGCAAGGCTCGGTAGCAACCACGACCATCAGAGGGCAGTGATGCCCCCCTCCAAAAAAAAAGCAGTGTCTCATTCTTGCAACATTGGAGATTTTAGTGCACCATCAAAGGTGCATTCACCAGGTGGTGATTCCCACTACATTCCCATTTAATGAGATTACTTGGCCTTTATAAAATCAAATGGAGAATGACAGTGGGTTATTAGAAACTTAAGTGATGACTCCAATTGCAGCAGCTATTCCAGATGTACCTTTATTACTGGAGGAAATTCATACATCTTCTAGTACTGGGTATGCAGCTATGATCTAGTTAATGTCTTTTTCTTGATTTCATTATTGAAGAAATAGCAAAAGCAGTTTGCCTTCAGCTGGCAAGGCCAACATTACCCCATTCACTGTGCTTACTTTAGCAGCACATATACTAAAACATTACCCCTTCACTGTTCTACAATTCTTCCTTGATTGCTTTTCCCTTCCACAATATATTATACCGATCCACTACATTGATGAGATTATATTGATTGAATCTAGTGAGAAAGGAGTTTCAATGAGTCTTGACATGTTTGTAAGATATTTGTGTGGTAGAGGTTAGGAAACAAAAAGTGATAAATATTCAGGTATCTACTATGTCACTGTATTTTCTGGGAATCCAGTGGTGTGGAGCATGTTAAGATAGTCATTCAGAAGTGAAGGACAAGTTGTTATGTCTGACCTCTTCTGCAATTCAAAACAATACTCGAGGCAACATATTCCTCATTTGGGTTTGCTACTCTGATCAATTTATCAAGTGAGTCTGAAAGCTGATAGTTTTGAGTGAAGCTCATCAACTGGTTCAGGCTACTGTGAAATATGATGTGACACTTGGACCGTATGGTTCAGCTGATCAAATGATTCTTGCAGTGGAAGTGCCAGATTCAGATGTTGTTTGAAATCTTAAGATTTCACAGTGAAATCTTAAGTGAATCTTAAGAAATCTTGGTGAATTTCACAGCGCGAGCATTTATGATTTTATAAAAAAGCATGGCCACTCTCTGAAGATAACTACTCTTCTTTTGGAAAACAGCTCTTGATTTGTTAGTAGGTCTTAGTGGAGAATGGATTTTTAGCCATTTACTAGAAAATCACATAAGCTGTCCATTTGAATTGAGTGTTGACTGACCTATGAAATCATAAAGTTGGATGTTCATATCAAATGGAACTGATATGTATGATATTGAGCTTGACTAGAATCTGAAGGCACAAGTAAGTTACATAAGTGTCTTAGTTATCTACTGTGATTATTACTATGATATAAACACTCAAAGTAAAAGATAATACTATACAGAAATTGATTCTCTCACAGCCTGAGTTTAACTTCAGGGTTCCAGCTCTAGGGGAAGATTTCTGAACAAATGTCCTGGTCTTCTTTTCGCATCTGTTAGTCCAGTGTCTCTTGGAGTTCTTCACATGTCTTGACATTATTCTTTGCCAGGGTCTAGAGGGCTTTCAACATGGCTCTTTTTATTTAGGGGGAAATATACTCCTAAGTCTCCACTCCTGTTATATTACCTTTCTTCTTCCAACCTGCATCTATGGAATCATGAGGAAATCCTTAAGATCTGTTGATTGAAGAAAAGAAAATATGTGCACGGTTTACATATGCGTCTGCCTGTTATGCAGATCCAACTACAGAGTGAAAGCTGTAGCATACATACCTTTACTGGGACCTTATTGAATACTAGTTATGAAGAGAAATCTTCTCAGTGAGAAAAAGTCCAAGCAGTGCACCTGGTTGTTCATTTTATTTGGAAGGAAAACTGACCAGGCATGTTTGTTTACTGATTCATATGCTGTGGTCATTGGCTAGATTGGAAAGTTGTAGACTTGATAGTAAAAGATTGGAAAATTGGTGACAAGGAGGGATAGAAAAGAGGTGTATATAGACCTCTCTGAATGGACCAACCATGTGAACATTTTGTGTCTCACATGAATATTTAACGGAATGACATTGGCAGAGGAGGATGTAACTATCAAGTGGATAGGATAACATATTCTGTAAGCTTCATTCCCCAGCCATTGGTGTTTGTGACCAATGGTTTCATGAGCAAAGTTCCTATGATGGCAGAGATGCGAGCTCAGCAACCCAGGCTTCCACTTACAAAAGATCACTCTGGCTAAAGCAACTGCTGGTGTCCAATCTGCCAGCAGTAAAGACCAACACTAAGTCTCTGAGATGGCACCATTCATAGGGACAATTATCAATCTGCTGGCAGATTGATTACTTTGGATTACCTCCATCATGAATATGCTAGCATTTTGTTCTAACTGAGATAGATACTCTGGATGCAGACTCCTTTGTATACTCTTAATAGTGTTCTTTCTCTTTAATGTGTCTGCTAAAACTGCCATCTGTGATCTCACCATTACAGAATACCTTACATAACATCATGGTATACCACACAGCATTTTCTCAAACCAAGGATTTCACTTCACAGCAAATGAAGTGCAGTCATGGCTCAAGCTTATGGAATTCACTGGTCTGACATATTTCTTGTTATCCTGAATCAGTTTACTTGACAGAACAATGGAGGAGCTTCTGAAGACATGCTTAGAGAGCTAGCTAGATAAGGGAATGGGGCAATGTGCTCCACAAAGCTCTAAACCCATGTCCAATAAATAGTGTTGTTGAACCCCCACACAACCCATGAATCTCAGAATTAGGGATTGAAATGAGAATGGCAGCACTCATGATTACTCTTAGTGTGCCACTTACAAATCATTTGTTTCTTGTCTTTATGACCAGGGTCATAGATCTCCCACAGATCTCATGTCCCAAGAGGAATGTTCTCACTTGGAGATACAATGTTGAGTTCTGTGGCAGTCATGTGCTTATGTTAATTTTATGATTGAAATGTAGGGGTGAAGTCTAGCCTGTTACTCTGGAGATAGCCATTGAGTAGCCAATGGGGCCTCTATGTGGGCATGGCTTTCTCCCGAGACTTCTGGGAAATCTCACGATATTTCCCTCATGAAGATGAGAAGCTATCTTCCCCAATTATTGGGAGTTAGTCTCGGAGATGATTAATCACAGGCAACACAGAATGGCGGCATCTGGAAGGCTAGAGTAGCTGGTGGAGAGACCACACGGCTTTCCCTTATGGAGCCGGACCTCTGAGGCTGGGGCAGCCACATGGAGGCCTCTGCCAGCGATGAGTTGCTTCTGCCACCACAAGATGCTGTTGATGGACCCTGAGCCCTGGAAGCGAGGAGCCATGGGGAGACCCCTGTCGGTGCTGGAACTCTGTAGCCACTGACCTGTGACTTCGTGAGTGAGAAGGAGACTTTATGGACTGATTTTGGGCATATGGGTTAATATCGGACTTGTGACTTTGGGCTGGACTGGGCTGGGATGTTTTCTCAATGTCCTGTTCCTCTTGAATATAAACCCATTCCTTATATCCATATGCGTGTCCATTGAATTTGTTCCTCTAGTCTATACGGACTGACACAAGTTCATTGAACTATAAATTAAGAATACCACTAAATCCTGTGCTGCTAATCAACAAATACGGACTCTTTGTATGCTACTCAATATATGTGAATTATAAAATTTTACAGTCTGACTGATGAGTTTGGCCCTATTTCCTGTCCTCTCAGACCAATGGGTTGTTTCTTCCAGTTCTTTGAGTGGTTCTTTCCACAGTCCTTACATGCAAGTGCTGATAAATTTCCAGCTGTGTGTTGGAATACTTTCCGATTCACCCTGCTATGAAGCTTTCCTCTTTAGCTTACTCTTCTACAAATACGGACTCTTTTTCTACTGGAGTTCATTTGCCTTTTCTTGACTCAAGTGATCATCCAAGCTAATTCCCAGCATTTCATTTTCCTTTCCCATAGCCTTGAAGCTCTCAAAGTGTAGCTTGGGCAATGTTAATATCCAACTAATCTCTTCTCCATTTTTAAGGGCTCATGCTTCTGCACTGTTTGCAGAATGACTTGAGAATTGATGTTTCATATATTTTATTCTTTTTGATTATTTGACTATTTCATGGGTAGAGTAGATCCTATCCTTATTACTTCCCCCTAACAAGAAATAGAATCATGCTTGGTGTTTTTAATATTGATTTTATATCTAATAATCTTTCTAATCTACTAATCCTAATATCTCATGTAGATTAAAACATTTAAATGTATCAATTACATTATGTACATACATAAATTTAACAAGTCTCCAGGAATTGTTGAAGTATGTGTTGAAAATGTGTGCTCATGTGAAAGTTATACATGAGTCAAGAGACAGTTATGCAAAAAGAACAAGGGGATGCTGCATATGTTAAAATCAGGAGAGATGTGTGTCAGGATTATATCCTCTCACCAAAGTTATTCAATCTTTTCTTCATTATTGTGATGTTTTCTATTGTTTCAGTTGTGAGGATTTTCATTGTATTTACACTGTGCTAGAATACAATCCGAGGGCTACATTCCTTGATTTTCACTAGCCAGGGCTTAAATTCCTCTTGCACTCGTCTACATTTATAATATATAATAAGCAAAGATTTTATAGCTGATTTATTGATTATATTATTTAAAAGAATAGATTGAAGACATTCTTTTCTTACATAAATAACTTACATAAAGGAAATATGTATATGGAATAAATCAAATTACATTTAGGAGATAGTCATTCCTGTGCTATAATTAGATCAGACCTCATTTCTGGAATGATCCCCTTTTTTTGAACCAGTAGAAAGGCCATTTCCATGTAAGTATATCAGGCTGATAATATTTCAGATATGGAAATATACTAATTAGGGTTAGACCAATGGAAATATGAAATGCATATTAACTTTACTTCATAACTTCAAACCTCATCTCTATACAAATAATGAATTTTAGAAACAATGCCTAGTAACTTAAAAAAGAAATAATTTCTATTCTGTGGGACTTCACATTAGATAATATAATTGCTATCTATATGCTTGCTTATATTCTCTCTCTACAGCTTTCTAAATGACTAAACTTTAAAAATATTGAGTGACAGAAAGATATATACAGGTATATTTTCCACTGACATTAATATAGGTAAATGATGGCAGGGTTTTTTTGTACACAAGGAATCTACTTTGCAAGTTATTATTTCTATTGACATCTCTCTATAGAGTTTTATTTGATATTTTCATCTTTATTGTATATTTTATATATTTTACAGCATTTTACATTATGTACTTTACAGCATTTATTCTAAGTTCTTTATAGTATTCCATTGTGTAAATATACATAGACCACAATAAAGATTGATAGGAGCTGTAAACTGAACATGGCGAGAGGAAAGAAGAAATGACAATACTAATTTTCAGAGTTGTGATGCTAATGAAAGAGTTTTAACTGAAATGAAACACCAGGCACTTTTGAAACACATGGTGGCAGAAAATAGCACGCTGTTTTATGCAGAAGATGGAACCGAAATTAGAGAGACTTGGTATCTTTGAAATTCAGGTTTAGAGGCAGACAATTTATTTATAAAAGTATGCAAAAAGAGGGTAGGTGCTAGACAATAGAATAATTAAAATAAATTTGAAGGAGGTTGTTGACCATTGATGATAGATTTTATAACTCATGAGTCTGATCTTACTTCTCTCCTTTCTCACTATGTAAAATATGACTCTTTCCAACATTCTTCAGTTAGTAATTTAAAAAATACACCAAAATCTTTTCATTATTTAAAAATTTTTCCTCAGTATCATCTTTCACTCTTATCATCTCTTTCTGAGAGAGTGGTTCTCCAATGATTTCTCTAAATTTGATTTCTACTTCTAGATTCTATATAGATTTCAACTTCTAGATTTCGAACTGTTCATTATCCTCTTTTGTTTCAAGATTTTAAAATAGGTAAAATTAAAGTTCCACCCTTTGTTGCTAAAAGAATAGGAAATGTGCCTATTATATCTTTTAATCTGAACAAATAAACAACCAGACTACTTTCTTTGCAAATATTAGTGTCATGTTTATGTTAAATTTAAAAAAGAAGCCACTAATGCTCTAACTGTAGATAAAATAAGATGAAACTATCTGTAAATAGCACAAACCACAGCTCACCTTACTTTTACATTGAGACTTATTTGATTTTTTTCTATAACAAATGGTCTCTGGGCAAGTAGGCCAAAGGTTGGCTTTCCTTTTTTCCACTTTATTTTTTATGTATTGGCTTTGATCTCAAGATTGGTTCTCTGCTGTCTGCAAAATGACTGCCAATAACCCATATTTCAGAAATTACATTTATGAAAATACTCAGAGAAAGAAGATACTGTTTTTTTTTTCCTGTACAGCTTTCCCCCACCTTGGAAAGAATGAAACCTTTCCCTTAAATTCAGAAGCTGGTTTTATTTAATTCACTTAAATCAAAATCCATTCCTCTGAGAATGAATTTCTGGACGAATCATAATTGTTAATCTTAAAGTTATTAGTATGATGGTTTCTTGGGGGTCTGGCACAGAAAATTGGGGGAAATGGGGAATTAATAGTATATGAAAGAAGAAAATGTTCTAAAATTGATTTTGGTAATGACTGTGCAACTCTGTTTGATGACTCAAGTGGTATGATTTGTGGATTATATGCCAATAAACCTTTGTAAGAATGAGTGAGACGTAGGTATTTCTTCAAAAAATAATGAGAAGTTATATAATTTAGAGCAACATTACAGATCAATTACTTGGTTTTGTTTTCTTTATGTCTTTTCCTCTTTTCATTTTTCTCCATATCCATTTTTATGATCCCCGATCTAGCCATTGAGCTTATTCATAGAGACTCTGTAAAACACATGAACTGATCCTTAGAGGTTTTAGCTTTTTAAATTAAAAGATCATTTTATGAAGCACTCTTACAGTTCTTATAACAATCCACACATCAATTGTATCAAGTATATTTGTATATAAGCTACTATTATTATTTACTAGGCATTTATTTTCTACTGGGCCCTTGAGATCACTTCCTCTCCACCACCACCCCACCCTCATGAGCCCTTGATAAATTATGAATTCTTACTATTTTCATATCTTACACTGACCACTATCTCCGTTCCCCCACAGTTTCTGTTGTTCATCCCCCATCTTCCCCCTACCCTTCTGATATTGCTAGTCCCATTCCTGTTCCTGGATTCCATATATCATGAGCTCTTATCTATAGTCTATGCACATGCTCTGGTCTAGCCCGCAGTGAAAGGCAGTACTGAGGTTATGATAGTGGGGGGGGAGGGGATATCAGGAAGCCTCAAGGAATTAGAGAACTATTGTTTGTTTCATCAGTGCTATACTGTGCCCTGGTTGACTCATTCCTGTTTGTGACCCTCCTGTGAGGTGATGTTCCATTGTCTACAGATGGGCTTTGTGCCTCTGCTCCAATCCCGCTCACCCTCCAGAATATGTTTGGTTGCTTATTTGTTTGCTTTGGGTCTTCTAGTGCCTGTTATCCTGTCCTCATGATGCATCAAAATCACATAGGCTGTGTGCTTCTTCCTTGTGGGCTTGCTGCTTCTCTGCTAGAGGGTCTTCTGTTTAACGTCAAGGCTTTAAGACCCCAGATGCTATATCTTTTGATAGCCAGACACCATCAGATTTCTTCACTGCATTTGCTTATGCACACATTTTGTCTTCAGCGATTGTGACCGAAGGGTGAGCATCACAGAATGCCAAGGTATGAGCTGAGGCCCAAAGTCCATATACTGCCTCAGTGCACATACATAAATATATGTACCTAGACCAATTCCTCTATATTTATGAATTAATGTATTTATATATGTACACACCTATGCTTATACCTCTGTCCATAGCTTTGCTTCCTCTATCATTCACGTTTCTCTTTACCTTGCTCTTGTCCCACCATCATGCTTGTTTCTTAGTAATTCCTCTCAGCAAGATTGCTGTTGCAACAATACTCCCGGGATCTCTTTGTCATCCTCATTGAAACTTGTCTTTGTCCAGAGACTGTCATGACACTTGTCCATGATAGTAGTCCAGTTGCTCTTATCTAGACTTCAGCAGTAGTCTTCAAATTGGTATGGCTGCCTCAATTATTATCTCTTTTAACTTATTTCTTAGATTAGAAATAGGGTGTTAGATTGTGTCTGTGTGCATGTGTGTGCAAATCTGTTATATCACTTCCATGCGTATATTCTAAATAGCAAAATGAGTCAATCTCTATCTCGCTGCTATCCAGAAATACTGAAATTTTAAAAATCCTCAAGCATCCTGAGATACTTAGTTCTTTCTCAAGATCATACCTTTTTCCTCTTTCCTAAAAGCTCCTTCATTTGTCAACACCCTCTAAACCAGATCTCAATTTAATTTTCCCAGGAGTTTTCTTTGAACTTTCATTCTCTATCCTGACTATATATCATAGATCCTCACATGTATTTTTCATGAAAACGTGCTTTAATAAAGATTAAGGTTAGCAACATAGAAGAAAAATACAGATTGAAGTGGCTTAAACAAGCAAATTCCATGTTTCTTCTACCCAAAAGAAGTCAAAAGTTCAGGGCTGATGATCATGAAGAGATCTCAGTGCTTCTGCCAGTCTCTTCATAATGCTGAGCACGTGTTCTCCATCCTCACAGTCAACATATTAACACCAGATAGACCCCGCTGATTATACTTTTGTGTCAATGGTCCAGGTAACACGGAGGACAGATGACAAGGTCAAAGGTCTCTAACTAACCCACCCTTCATTAAATCACTTGACAGAAAATTCACCCAATGACTTTCAGTTCTTTTCACCATTCCTTTTTGCAAGAAAGCCTGAGAGCTATTGTGTAGGAAACTTTTACTTACAGAAATAATGGAAGATAGATATAGGTAGCCAACTAGAAAACTTTGCCATGCCAGTGTTTAAGTGTTCATATATTATTTAATTTTTGTGATCATCTGATGCCTGTTTCCCCTTTTGGAGTAAAGATCACAAGGAAAATCCTTGTTATAGTGTCAATGTCATGGAAGAATCTTAACAAATATTTTAATATAAATGAATAAATTTATTGATATCTTTGGTGATGATATAGAATGGGCTTGCTATAATTGGGATCATATAAAGCTGCTCTTTAGATGATTCTGAAGTCTAAATGCGGCCCACATAGGATTTAACAAATATATATACAAAAAGATTTTCATTCTAATAACTATATGATAGATTTATGCAAAGGAATTTCATAGTTCGGCAGGTATACATTCATGTTTTCAAGCTTTTATGAAGTTCAATCTACCCTCAACCGTGTTGACATTCCAAATTTGCCTTACATTAATATTCATATTGGATTTCACCAAAGACATTTTGCTAAGTTTAGAACCTGCAATAAATCATGAGCTAAAATTTTTTAATCAAGCTCCGAACTTTGTGGGCCTAGTTCATTTACCCTTGGCAGAATGCAGCTTCCAACAGAACAGCTTATATGGATGATTATAAAAAGTGAAAGGATTCCCAGGACAGGAGATGAGTCCAAGAATGAAAACCTCCCTACAGTGCTCTGGTGATATAACTGTAAAAGACTCAGCTGTGAAGTAACAGATGTTCCTGCTTTGCAGTTTTAAAATCCAGACAGAGATGTGATGGGAGGAGAACATGTTCTGTTCTTTAACAAATCGCAGGGGCAGTCAGGAAAATGGTGTGGGGATGAAGAGGCACATGCCTAGAAGGACTGGCCATGGGTCTTCTGACAGCATAAAATCTGAGTTTTGGATGTACATCATGCAGAAAGGAACTAGAGTGCTTAGGTGGCCACAATAAAGAAGTGTACTATTCTGGTGCAAGATGATTACGTTGCTAAAATTTATGAAAATAGTGGGTAGGACATCCTGAAGTTATCATCCAAATACATTTAAGAAGAGTCTCTGAACACCGAGTTTTTAGTTTCTGTACTATATCACTGGCGAACCTTGAAGAATCACCTTTACCTTTCCAGGCTTAAAATTCTGCTTTCAACAACTACCCAGTTGAGTCAGAATATTATTTGAATGAAAATAGAGGAACAAAATAAGCAAAACTACCAAAGAAAGTCCCATGTAGTAACTACTATCTGTGGCCTTTGGATAACAGGTGTAGAGGTTAGGTTTTGATTTGCTAACCCAAAAGGCGGCCATGCAAAGCCAACAGACACTGCATGGAAGAAGAATCAGGTTTTCTCAGAAACACATGGGCCATTGCTTCTCTGTCTGGCAGACTCACTGTGAGTAGGAATCGACTCATTGTTGTGAGTTTATTTTGGTTTATTTTGGTTTATTTTGGTTCGGGTTTAGGTATCAGGTGCTAGAAAACATATTGAAGTGGCAGCAGTGGATAACAAAGGCCTAGATTTTTCTACAGGAATTTTCCACCAGAGAGGAGCAGCCCTTTAAAGAAGACCAACACATGCCTTCAAAATGCTTCAGGTTTGACCCCTCTTGAGAATTTGCACTTCTGCCCAAACTGTACTAGCTCAGGATGTCCATTTTAAAAAAAATGCTCAGGTGAGTCATAGATTCTTTTGTGACTATCACTGCAAATTCGCAGCAAGGTCTGGAATTGCTGAGATACTTGTTCAAGCTGTAGAAAGAGAAGACGGCCCACAAGAATCTAATTTATTTCTCCATATTTTCATTGATAAGCCTACGTGTAATTTTAAAATAAAATACTGTGCTTTTAGTGAAAGTCTACAGAGCAAACCGGTTTCCTAGTCAATACCCTGTACCTAAAGTGTTCCATAACATTGGTTGCATTCGCCACCATGTGTCAGAACTCTCTCCATGTTCACCCGGGACTTCCTGTTTATGTTCACCCAAATTTTCTCCTCTTTTCATCCCAAGTTTTGAGCAAATATCATCTTTTTGATCTCATATAATTGATGTTCCAAGAAACGCTATCCTCTCATGTGTTATTGTTTATGTTGTGGGCTTGTTTGGCGCTTTCCACTGATGGCTTTACTTTCTGGCTAGAAGGGGTCTCCTCGGACAGATTTCAGGGTTCACCCAATCTTTGTCAGACTGGCATTGATTTTGAACTTTTGTGTTACAATTTTCTCCTGCCCTATTGAAATCCCAAACAAAGAAGTTGAAGTTGTAACCAGGCATGATCTGACTCTCTTGCTTCTGTGATGATGGAGGCTGTGGCTCAGGCAGTCCATTCATCCTTTAATTGTTCCCTTGAGTCTTTGAATTTTGTGGTTCTCCTTTATATGGGGAATTATAATTGTATTTTAGATAGTCACTCATTCGCTGTGAAGACCTCAAATGCTATTTATAAAAGTAGAGTGTGGAACATTGTCTTTACAAATTATATTGTAATGCCGTATCTTACAAAAAACAACAAAAAGTAAAGTTCAAGTACCTTCTAATTAATTGTCAGCAGAATCCAGGTGGTGTAGTGGTTATGCATTGGGCTGCTATTTGCAAGGTTTGCAGTTCAAAACTACCAGCTGCTCTTCAGAATATGGGCTTTGTATTCTTGCAAACAATTACAGCCTCAGAAACTCACAGAGGCAGTCTACCCTGCACTATGGTCACTATGAGTCTGCATCAATTCGATGGCAGTGACTTCTTGTTCGGAATTGTCCCTGCAAAGTCTTTCATTAGTTCCTTGGTAAGGTGGGGTTTGAAAGCGAAACACCTAATTCATTAAAATGGTCCCACACCTCTAAACAATAAGTGCATACATGAGATCCCATGTGTTTGTTCTTGTTAGACTGTGCTAAAAAGAATCACCTTTAATGAATGATTCTGTTGGGGCTTGTGATGCTTTGGAAGTATACCCCTTTGAAAGTGAGTTAAGTGAAAAAAAATAAACCCAGTAGGACCCCAGGAAGAGTGAGCCGCTGAGAGCCTGAACCTGTGAACCCCCTGAGACACGGGAGAGGCAGCTCTTTTAAGCCATGTCAAGATTCCTAACTGGGTCTCATTTGTTGTATTTTATGTTGACAGAAGTGACTATTTTTTTTACAACGTTATCAAGGCTATAAAAAGAAGCAATTTTTGTACATGTCATAGATACTTTCTTCAGTCTTTAGAACCAAGGTTGTCCATAAAAAGGACAGCGTGACGCCTGGGCTTACTTCACAGTGTGTGATAATTTTAGAGGAGATGAGCCAACGCCATCCATTGACTGTCCATCATCCATGATTATGGCCACAGAAGCCTGGGTTACCATTTTTCCCCCCTTGAGGCAGTCATGGTCATCAAGAAATGTCTAATGAGAATGACCAAATGCTCCAATGTACATTAGCACAACTCACATTGGAGATGTCCATATTTGAGGAAATCAGAAAATGTATGAAGATGACCCCTCTCTTTTCATCAGGAAGCCATACAGAGTATTTAAAGTAGTAATAAAATTCATATGCAGGGAAGGGACCTGTTATCAAAATGACAATGCTCTGCCAGGAAGCCAAGACGAGCTTGCTATGAAATTGTTGCTGCTATGGTTAGGTCCCACCAAGCGTAATCCAACTCCTAGTGAACCTTGGGTCAATGCAGGGTTCCATGCCATCCTCACAATCGTTCTGCCTGAGCCCATTGTTGAAGCCACTGGGTCAATCCATCTGGTTGAGAAACTCCTTCTTTTCACGGCCTTTCTACTTCACCAGGCATCATGCACTGGCATGTCCAAAATATGTAAGATAAAGTCTTACCATCCTTACTTCGAAGAAGCACCCTGGCTGTCTTCCAAACAGATTTGTTTGTTCTTTTGCGAGCCCATGGAACTTTGAATATTTTCTGCCAGCTCTATGGTTCAAATGCATTGATCTTATTCGGTCTTCCTTATTCACTGTTCAACTTCCACATGCATATGAGGCAATTGGAAAATACCGTGCCTTGGGTCATGTGTCATATTATAAAATTATAAGTCTTAATTTATCATCTTATTTGGAAAGATATATCAACATTGAGATGCCTTCAATTAACTTTAGAAAAAGCCTGTCTGGCTCTCATCCTGTCTTATTGTGATTTTTAGTGTTGATATCCAGAAAGATTTTGTTTACAGCAATCCAGGTGGAGTTTAATTATTCAATGTGTAAAACAAATACTGCTGTAGGAAAATGGGGTCATAGACATGAAATCCAGGTTGGATGTGCTGCTGTAGGAAAATGGGGTCATAGACATGAAATCCAGGTTGGATGTGCTGTGTTTTAAATTGATGCCCAATGTGACAGGATGAATTAATTTTTATCAAGCAAAAGATGGCAAGCTAATCCACGAAGAAAGGATCACAGCAAATGATGTTGGGAAGTCTAGGGTAACAGGAGAGAGATGGAGTGTGGATGGCTCCTCATCTGGAGAAGCAGACAAATGTCATCATGACATTGAATGATAAGTATTTTTTTCAGAGTTAGATATATTTTAAAACATTTTTCTGCAAGTAAATATACCCAACTATACATCACTTTCACATTCGCTAACTTTAATAATTTTACATATACATTTCAGCAATGATGATTATATTATTTTTTTGGGGGGGGTATCACTGCCCTCAGGTGGTGGGAGTAGGAGGTCCAGCCTTTGCTCCGTGGAGCTGGAATCGAACCTCCATCCCAGTGGGCCGCAGTCCCGCGCACAACCACTACGCCACCGGGACTCAGCCCGATGATTATATTCTTTTACTGATGCTTTTATTTTCTAAAATTTTCCACCATCCCTGGCCCAAACTCACTGTCCTCTAAACTTCCCATCCAACTTTTTGAATGTTCATTGACAATTTGATCTTAAATAAGAACTGGATTTTTAGATTTAAGGGTTTTTTTTAGGAGAACTGGAGATTTGCCTGTAATATAGAAAATAAGACATTAAAAGTCCTTGAATATTTTGGCCAGATTCCCCCCATGGTGACATTTTATAGAAGTGCCACCACCATGATATTGATGTCGATGCAATCCACTGATCTCTTTTAGATTTGTCCAGTTTTCCTTGTACTTGTTTCTCTTTGTTACTAAGTTCTGTACACTTGTATCATGTATATGTGTTTGTGTGCCCACCACTACAATCAAGATACTGGGGAATTTTCAAATTTACTATCATTACAAGTTTCCATCAGATTAATTACTTTTTAATAACTACAGGTACCTTTAGTTTCCCCAACTACTAAATCTTGAAAACTACTAATTTCCATCATTTCAAAATGTTATATAAATGGAATAAAAGAATGTGTAACCATTTGAGGCTGGTTTTATTTTCTCACCATAACATCTTGGAGAGTCAGCTAAGCTAGTGTGTGTGTGTAAGTAGTTTATTTCTCTTCATTGCTTAGTTGTATTCATTAGTACAGATATGAATACCTTTTTTAATGATTCACTTGGTGAATGGCATCCAGTCTGATTTTGGTTTGGGGCTAGTAAGAATAAAGCTGTTACTGACAATGTACAGGTTTTAAAGAGAACATAAATTTTCCTTGCTCAGGGATTAATGTATAAAATTGTAGTTGCTAGGTCATATGTAAATCGCATGTTTCATTTTATATTGCAATGATAACTTTACTTTAAGATCATTGTTTTTCTTACAGTAATCAATAAATGACCAAAGATGATAACTCTAAAGTGACTTCCTTTTTAATAAAAACTAGAATTAGAAATTCATTGACAGTAACAGTGATATAACAAGCAAACACATTGCCATCATCAATATTGCATTGCACTTATGCATATATTCTGTATTGGATACTTCTCTCAGAGATTTACTTGCATTTATTCATTTAATCCTCACTATGGCATCATAGGAACCCTGAAAACATAGTGGGTTACAAGTTAAGCTGCTAACCACAAGGTCAGCAGTGTGAGACCAGCTCCTGTCTGAGAGGAGAAAGATAAATTACAGTCTTGGAGACCCACAGGGTTGCTGTGGCTCAGAATTGCCATGATGGCAGTGAGGTTTGGGGATGGCATCAAAATATTGGAAGGTGAGGCACAGAGTCAGTTAGTGTCAAGGTCACAAAGTTAGTATATGGCAAAGCCATGATTCAAAGAAAGTTAAGTGAAAGGATAGCAATGTCCAGACTCTGAACAAGCACCCCAGCCTATCCCTAATTCCATAAGCCATCAGGTCCAGAAACTTTGCCTTATAGACTGTGTGGTGTGGAGTAGACTCTTTACTTCATTCTCATTGAAACCTGGATCACCCTCTTTAATCTTTCTGGTTAAAAGTCACTGTTTTGTTACAACTTGATTGGAATAGTGTATGCATGCCATGTAATTCATGGGTTTAAAATATATGTGCAGTTCAGTGATTTTAGCATGTTTCAGAACTGTACAGTCATTGCCACAATTAAGTTTTGAACATGTTCAGCACTCTAAATATACACCCAACTATGCCTTAGTGATCACTCACCATGTGACACTCTTGCTCCAGCTCCCTGAGCCCCAGCCCAAGAAAATAATTTATAGCTCATTTTTTATGCTGATTCATTCTGGGCATTTCATACAAATGAAATAAGACAATATGTGTGGTTCTTTTGTGATGATTTTCTTTCACATGAAAGGTGTTTTCAAGATTCATCATTATAATATAACCTTATTTTTTAAATTGCCGAGCAATATTCCATTGAGTGGCTCTTCCACATTCTATTTATTCATTCAAGATAGATATTTGAGTTGTTATTACTTTTGGCTATTATGTATGATGCTGTTATGAATATTTATGTGCAAATTTCTAATGAATATTTTAATTTTTATGTATATACATAGAAGGGGAACTGTGTTCATGATGAGCCATTCAAGGAAATATAAAACTTTTCCCAAAGTAGCAACACTGTTAAACATTCCCATAATCAATGTTTGAGGTTTCCATTTCTAACTAGGTTTTGTATTATTTTATTTAGAGTTGTTTAAGTACTTTGCATCCAACTTCTTTGTCTGAAATATGACTTATTTTTTCAAATTCTGCCATCATCTCTTTTCTTTATTGGCATTTCCTTTAATGTATAAAGGTTTTTATTTTTGGTGAATTCCAATTCACCTAGTATTCTGCAACTTTGCTTTGGGGATCATAACGAAAGGAAACATTTTCTAACCCAGTTTCATGAAAATATACTCCTCTTTCTTAAAATATTATAGTTGCTTTTACATTTATATCTTAAATCCACTTTGAGATATTGTTTATGTATGATATGAGATGGGGGGAATACATTCTTCTAATAGGCCTTGTCATGAATGATATTTTTTTGTAATTGGCAGCAACTTTTTTGTGAAAATTGTGCAAGAACTTAAAGGACCCTTAACTTTCCCCTGGAAGCTTTTCCTGTGGATGGTCCCCAGATTCTCTGTGGTGAAAGTACCTATGACCTAATGAGAAGCTTTATGTTCTGACTGGTCTCTGATAAACACAGTGTGTCAGACAAGAAGCAATGATGGTATTGTTAGGTAAGTGTTGGACTACGAATAGCAAAATCAGCTGTCCAAACCCACCAGCCACTCATAGAGAGAACATGGATGGTATGTACATCTGTAAAGATTTTTGGACTTGATAAAAATGATTTATAGTATTGGACTAGGGAATTGCTAAGATTCAAAAATTACTCAATGGGAGTGGGATTATGTGAGATAAGTGAGGAAGGACAAATTTCAGAAGTGCTGATTGATAATAAATTGGAAATAAAAAGAGTTATATGAATATTCATCAGTAGAGTAACAAATGATAAATGATTCATTCTCCACTCATAGGAGATTCAACATATGTCATGATTATCTTCACTGAAAATAGAATGTTGAGAATCTCATGCAATCTAAAATTGGAAAACTTGGAAATGGAACCAATATGAAGGTTTGAGATTTTCATGCAATTTAAAATAGATGAAAATATACTATAATTTCTGCTGCCAAAATCTTAGTATAAAATTTGTCTCTAACTCATTAGTATTAGTAACTGCATACCTATCCATATAACTATGTCATTCAGTTATTAATTTGACCTATTATTCCAGTTACATAAAATTCATTGAAAAACTGCTAAAATATTCCATTCTACTTAATATAAAATGTAATTATGATGAAAGAACCCTCAATTCATTTGCAGAAACATTTAATATCTTCATATATCTATGATTCACATCCAATCTATATTTTAAGGTCTTTGAGTTTTTCACTTGTTAAACATTTTTCCTTTACATATTACTATAATTCATCTTTCACTGGCTCAGGATAATTGAGTAATGGGATCAAGAGAATGAATTCAGCATGCTCACTTATTACTATGATGTGATCTATTTAGGAATAGGATATGAAAGATTTGAGCCCTCATTTCTAAGAGAACATTCTCTCAAAGAACTAAGTCCTCAAAAGTTCCACTCCCTATATTAGCTTTCATTATCAGACTCAGGAATTCTAAACCCACTCAATTAAATTTAGAGAAGAAAGCCTTTGTCCTGACAGTAAGCTCAACTTCTTCTAGAAGACACATTTTGCCATTTCAATGTAGTGTACATCAAAGAGAGCACAACTATTTAGTGATGGTTTTGAAAGATGGAAACACTGCTTTCAAAAGCATATGGACCTAGATGGAGGATATATGAAGAAAAAATAGCTTCACAGTTTATTCATATTTATTAAAGCTACATTTTTTAGCAATACTTTTTGACTTACCCTTGTATTTATGTCAGTATTGGGATAGTTTGGGATCTGTTGTTTTGATCTTTGCTGTTATACTGCATCTGGATGCTGGGTTTCTTAATTTTCAGATTGAGAATTGTGTATTTATTTTATTTGGAGATGAAACCTCTTTTGTCACTGTAACAATTTTACCATACATATGATTTTTTTTATGTTTTCCTACATGTGTTTAAAATATAGCTGAGTTTCATAGACTCAAGTGCTTATTTACCATTTGGAATTATAAGCTAGAGGAATTATTTTATACAGACAAATTTTTCATTTTCTTTATTCTTCTTGCCTAGAGGCACTCAATGATTTATTTCTTTGCGCTTGTGGTTACATGATTTAAGGGTACAATAGATAAAAAATATTCCAAAGCAAGTTTGCTGTGATTTCTTCTTCTAAGAGTTTTTAAAAAATGCTACTAATCCATGGCAAACTCATTTTTGCTCTTAGTTCTCCAAGCCTTAGATCATCAATATTTTAAACTTTCTCTGTCAAAGATATATGTCTAATATATATTTTTATGTCCTCTATTTCAGATTACTAAGACACTGGCTGCTGGTTGATGATGGTGGGGGAATAGTCACTCATTGATCTGGAAGGCAGATGCTAAATTGTCTTACTATTTTAAGTGACGTCATACTGGAGTGCATGTCTTTAGTCTTTGCTAGCATTAACTCCTCTCTTTATTCAGGCTAAGCTCAAATATTGTATTCTTCACAAAGCTCTCCAGTATTTCCAGAACTACATTTTCCCATTTACTGAGAGCAGAAAGATCATAAGCCAGTGGGTAGAAACAACTCACCTCACCACTGGCATGGGTCTACATGAGTCTCCCCCAGCTCCAGAGCTCTGGTTCTCCAGAGCTCAGGATAGCTCTATGTCTCTTGTCAATAGAACTGTGTCACAGAGTCTCTGTGTGTGCCTGTGTGTGTGTCTGTGTGTGTGTCCATATCCTGCCTCCAATGACGTGATGCCTACAAATGAAGTCATCACATTGTGACCTCATTGACATGCTAGACTCCATCCCTTCATCATTGACATGAGAGTATGTAACTGCAAGACACTGCTAACTTTAAAATTACAATGAGTCAGAATTGATTGGATCACTGCAGGTATAGCAGTTATTCTGACCTGACCTATAGTTTAGCTATTTTAAAATTTCCAAATGGCTCATCTTTCCATAAGTACAAATTTCTTTGCCAATATAACCATTTCATCCACCATTCTACCCCTCTAAACATACACTTAATTTGTGTTAAGTAAACAAATGATGGTCAAAGCATTTTATGTAAGATTTTTTAATTTCATAGATGTAATTTTTTAAGAATGGAAGTCTGATGTTTCAAACCACTTTTTTATAAATTATTCAAAGCCTTGTTATGACTTGTCTAGGCAGGAACTACTCACAGTCATAACAGAACTTTCATAGCCCATTGTCAAATTAACTCTAAAAACTGTGAAGACTATTATAATATTTTGTATTTAAAAAGAAACTGCCACAGGGAGTGTATGTGTTACATTACACTTGAGTTCTTAAGAATGTTTTTAAATCTATCTCCTCCCAAGTGTTCTTATCAATAACTTCAGCTTTTTCCATGTAGTTCTTTCACACTTAAGATAAACAAACATATGATAGCTCCATTTACACGGTGATATATGTAAGAAACTCCCTCTGGTATTAATCCATCTACCAACCGTCCAGCTATATGCCCAGCTCAGGCATTATTCTATTTCCCGTTCATTTCCACCTTCTCTATAGAATATTAGTTGGACACAAGATTCCTTTCACATGAAGTATGTTGTTGTTTGATGTTGTTGCATGTTCTCTGAATCACAGTGACCCCGGTACACAGAAGAAAGAAACCCTGTTTGATCCTGTGTCATCCCCTGATGGTTGCAGTCGTTGGACTCACCTCTGCAGCTCTGTGCCTATCCATGTCAATGAGGCTCTTCTTCTATCCACAATGTCTCTACTTTACCAAGCATGAGACACTTTTGCAAAGATTGGTAAAATGTACAAAGCAAAGGAAACACACCGTCTCCATCTTCATTTCTAAGGAGCATGGAGATTGTACTTCCTTTGACACAGAAGCGTTGTTCTTCTGGAAGTCCATGGTATTTTCAATATTGAGAAATATTCCTTAATTAATATCACCCTTCTAGCCATAATTCTTTTTTTTGTAATACCTTTTTTGATATTTAATAAATTCTAGACTCTATGTCTATCACTATAAGATTATGATGTTAGAGGAAAGTCTCTGTTATAGGATTCACAGGTGTGATATACTCTTCTTCTCTACCCTCACTACTTCTCATTGGTGGGAATTAAGGCTTTTTAAAGGGTCTGATCTGCTGTGGTAACAATAAGACCTGCTTTGACTTTCAGACATATTTGGCTTCTGGTTCTGGACCCTGCATTTGGCTAGCCTCTGCCTACCCTTTGGATTTTGGATTAAGCGTGTTAGACATTTCCCAAAGTTCTATGAGATATTGCAGCAACTTGAAATTCCCAGGGATGAGAGAGAATATATTAAGGATGAGTGGGGGAAGTAGAGTGGCATAACGTCTTGGAATGATTGGCATTTGGGACATTTTAAATCTCTAAGTACTTGGAACTCTGGGATTGATTTTTCTAGAAGAAATTATTTTCACAAATATCCTTCACTGACATTATAATACAAGCGTCAATTCATCTCCAGTTTGCTTTATTCTTTGTCCAAGTTTCACACACTTATGAGCTGTTTGAAAATACCATGTCTTGAATCAGGTGCACTCTAGTCCTCAGAGGGACATCTTTGTCTATAACACTTTTAAAATTTCCTGTGCAGCAAATTTGCCTCAAACACACAATACTTGGTTCAATTTCATGGTGGCAATTTCCATGAGTACCGATTGTGAATCCAAGTAAAATGAATTTTTTCTCATTTACTTTTCAAGGATTGCTCTCTCCTGATAACATGTCTGAAGTGCATATCACAAATTCTTGCCATCCTCACTTCTAAGAAATATTCTGGCTGTTTTCCAAGACAGATTGTGTGTCCTTTGGCAGTCCATAATACTGTCAATATTCTTTGTCAGCACCATAATTCAAATTCACTATAAAATATCTATTGAAATGTATAAGGACCTAGAGTTAGAAAACAAAAAAATGAAGAACACATTCAACTGAAAGAAGTCAAGAAAAGATCAATGTCTTGTATTGCAATATTGAAAGATTTTATGGGAAAAATATTGCATGATGCAGGAAGCATAATAAGAACATGAAAAGAATATACAAAATCATTGCATTAAAAAAACTAGTTGACAATCAACTATTTCAGAAGGTAGCAGATGAGCAAGATCCATTGGTACAGAGAGAAGTCCTTGCTGCAATGGAAGTATTAACCAAGCACAGGAGTCCAGGAATTGCTGGGACGAAAAGAAACTAATGAAACACTAGAATTGCTCACTTTCTAAGTCAGGAATTCGGAAAACCACTACTTTGCAGACTACTAGGTATTTCTATTTAAAACAATTTCAAAGAAAGGTAACTCTACAAAATGCTCAAAATATAGAACAATACCAATTCACATTTGCCTCATGAACTAAAGATAATGACTAAATTTCCAAAATATGTAGATATACTATGATAGGTACTGCTGTATGGTCCCAAAATTTTGTTTCCATTTATTCCTAGGTATTTTTTAATTCCTAGGTATTAAATTATATCACAACCCTTATCTTCTTACCCAGTAATGCATGTTCATATGACTAAGTTTGACCAATATGTTATAAGTAAAAATAATATGTATAATTTCTTGGGAAATCTGATTTAAAACCTTTCCTAATCTTTTTGAAATTAAAATATCATTTTATTGGGGAATTTTACAGCTCTTATAAAAATCCATACATCTATTGTACCACACATATTTGTACATATGTTGCCTCATCATTTTCTAAACATTTACTTTCTATTTTAACCTTTAGCATCACCTCCTCTTTTTTCCCTCCCTCTCCCTTCCCACCCTCATGACCCCTTGATAAACGATAAATTTGTATTATTTTCATATCTTACACGTCTCCATTCCCCCATAGTTTCTACTGTTCATTCTCCTGATGGAGGTTGGGGTGGTGGTTATGTGTGTGAGAGTCGTCACAATTGGTTTTGCCTTCATCCCCTCCTCTCCCTACCTTCTCCCTACCTTCCTGGTGTTGCTACTCTGATTCCCGTTCCTAGATTCTGTGTCATGGACCCCTATCTCTTATCAGTACCTGTGTAGGTGCTCCAGTCTAGTTACAGTGAAAGGCAAGACTGGAGTCATGATAGTGGGGGGAGAGGAAGTCTCAAAGAACCAGAGAAATATTGTGTGTTTCATCTGTGCTATATTATGTCCTGGTCAACTCATATCTTCTGTGACCCTTCTTTGAGGAGATGTCCCGTTGTCTACAGATGAATTTTGCACATGATAATATCGATAGACCCAGAGAAAGCTTTTGACAACACCTGAAAACCATTCCTAATTAAGACACTCAAGAAGATAGGAATGGAAGGAAAATTTCTCAAGTTAATACAAGCGATCTATGAAAAACCAAATGTTAACATCATAGTCAATGGAGAAAAGACTAAAATCATCCCTTTCCTGATTTTAAACAACATGGAATCCCCTTGTGTTTGACCACCTATCTTTTGATTCATGTACAGATTCTTTATGAGCCTAAGTAAGCATTCCAGAATTCCCATTCTTTGAATATGATCCATAGATTGTTATGATTCATAGTTGAATGCCTTCACATAGTCAATGAAACCTAGGTAAATTTCCCCCTGGTATTCTCTGCTTTAGCCAAGATTCATCTAAAGTTCTAATCTCAGTCAGGGCATCTTTAGTCCATGTCTTCTCTGAATCCAAGTTGAATTTTGGGATTTCTCTGTTCCAGAAGATTTTAGATTGTCTTTCATAAAAATTTTATCTGCATGTGATATTATTAGATAATTTCCATATTTTATTAGATCAACTCTATTTGGTGTATATATATGTGTGTGTATATAGATAGATAGATAGATAGATAGATAGATAGATAGATAGATAGATAGATAGATAGATCTTCTAGTCAGTTTTCCAGGTTGATAACTCCCAATTTCTCATCATAGATGCATTAGCATTTCCAGCCTTATTGAAACATTTTAATTGTTATTCTCTCAATTCCCAGAACATAGCTTTTTTTTAACCAATGCCTCAATGCTGCTTAGATTTCCTATATATCATCAGTTGTTGCTTTTAAGCTACCTCTTGAAATGATTGATATTGACCTTTTTTTTTGCTTACAGTGACTCTATGTGTTTCTACTAGCTTTTTAAATTGTGCATTATGTTTTTTGATATTTGCCCAAAAAATCTAAAACAAGATCCCAAACTATCATTCATAGGATCTACTCTAATTTATTAAGACTCATTAGGACAGAATAGATTTGTCCTAAAAGATTTCATGGTCTATGAATCTTTACAAGAGTAGAAAGCTTCATTTTTTCCCCCCAAGGAATGGCTGGTGGGTTTATGTCACAGATGATGTTAGCAGCCCAATTGCTGACCTATTATGACACTGTAACTCTATTTAGACCAGAGGTGCCCCATATATTGATTGTGATCTACTAGTGTAGATTGCAAATGTAGTGTGGATAGATCACATGGAATTAAAAAATAGATGTAAATCTAACATCAATCCTATCACTAATTGATATGCAGCACAGCCAATCAGACGCAATCTTAAGTAGAAAACATGTGCTCAAACAACTGGGTAAAGTGCATTTTGGGGGTCACCAGAACATGAAGAACTGTATTCAAGGGTTGCAGCATTAGAAAGGTTGAGAACCACTGATCTAGAGGAACATACAATTGAACAAGTGATTTAAAAAGCAGACAAATATGGAGTGCAGTAGAGAAAAGAACTAGTTTAAAGGAAAGGATGACGGATGGAGTTCAGGCAAAAGATGCTGAAAGAAGAAAATAAGAACATGGTGCTTGAGTTCATTGAGGACTCTCACTCTGATTTCCAGATTAAATCAAGACCCTCAAAGACATAGTAGCATTTAGAGGCTGTTGAAGGGAAGAGTCTCGTATCTGTTACTAAAGGAAAGCTAAAGATATTCATTTCAAAAATGACTCACTTAAGTGATGATGAGGTATCAGAGTGAGATTTTTATAAAAATGCCAAGCTTAGAAAGCAGGTCCATCCATGACAATTTATATAAATATATTTAAATCCTTCATACCATTGTTGGAATGCTAGGACGTCAATGTATGCTGAGGGAGGGAGCACATGGTGAAGATAGAAGAGAGAATGAGGAAAGTTTCAAATTCAGAAAACGAAAATCAAATATGCTAATTTACCTAAGGTTTTTACACAGACTCAACCAATATGGTATGCATGTTTTCTTCATTTTTCACTGTCTAAGGGGCAGGGTGTCTTCAAATAACACTGAAGTTTTGGAAGTTCTTTTATACTTCATGATGTTCCCTTCTTTGTCTCACATATGAAATCATGGCATCTAGAATTTTAATTTCTATAATCAAAATAGTTTTATGTATATAAAAACAGTACTAAGTTGAGAATGTAAGTGAATCATTGAACTGCAAATTTATCAGTGAAATACTATTGTTTTTAGGTGCCATGAAGTTGGTTCCAACTCAGAATGATGCTATGCACCACAGGAAGAGACACTGCTTGGACTGGAGGCATTGTCACAATTGCTTTTGTGTTTGAGCCAATTCTTGAAACCACTGTGTCACTATTTTACCCAGAGTCTGCCTCTGTTTGTCTGCCCCTCTATGTTGCCTTGCATGACATCCTTCTTCAGGGCTTTGTCTCTCTCGATAACATGCACGAAGTACAACAGGCAGAATCTCACCATCCTTGCTTTGCAGCAGCATTTTGACTGCACTTCCGAGAGAAATTTGCTTGTCCTTTAGAAAGTCCGTGTACTCCCAACATTCTTTGTCAGCACCATAATTCAAACACATCAATTCTTTTTCTGTCTTTCTTATTCACTATTCAACTATCACGTATGTATAAGTTGATTGAAGATGCCATGGTTTGGTCAGATGACTCTTAGTCCTCAAAGTAATATCCTTGCTTTTCAATACTTTAAAGAGGTCTTGTGCAGCAGATTGACTCCATGCAATCAGCCATTTGATGTTTAGACTGCTGCTTCCAGGATCATTGATAATGGATCCAAGAAAATAAAATCCTTGTCAGCTACAATCATTTTTTTGTTTATCATGATGTTACATATTGGTACAGGCGTGGGGATTTTTATTTTCTTTCCTTGAATTGTAACAGATACTGAAGACTATGACCCTGGGCCATCATCAACACGTGTTTCAAGTCCTGACTGTGTGCAAATAATGTTCAATTTGGTGATTTCCATTATTTTATAGTAATCTCCCAAATTGAACTATTTGGGGCTTGCCATTGCTATTATAGGAGTGGCCAAAATGTTTGCATCTCCTCCGATATAAAAAACACAGCTGGGACACATAGAAGCTCATTTTACAAATAAATCATACAAAAATCTTGACTGTGTAAAAGTTAATTCTCGGCTGAGCCCCGGTGGCGTAAGTGGTTGAGTGCGGGACTGTGGTCTGTGGGCTTGGCGGTTCAAATCCAGCGGTGACTCTCAGGAGCAGTGCTGGGTAGCTCCCACGACCACCGAGGGTAGTAATGCAAAAAAAAAAAAAGTTGATTCTTTTCTGAAATGTCACATTACAATATTTTTTGAAGAATAGATATAATTTTATATATGTTTATTTTTATTGTGGTTAGTATTTTCTACCTCATTGATATGTGTTCCTAATGTGCTTTGATCTTTTTCTCCATTATTTTCACACTGAGCTCCCTGATAGGTGGGATTTGAGACATTGGTTTCTTTTCTATTTTATTCCGTCCAGTTCACAAGATCTGTATGTCTTTTAAAAAAAGATAGTTTTTGCTGGGGCCTGAGGCCCACAGTTTCACTGTAATGCAATAAAGTGTTCAGATATCTTGCCTTGATTCTGGCTAAATTGTCAACAGATCCTGCTTTGGGTGCTCTAGCAGAGCCCTGCTGGTGTGCTCTGGGCTGCTAATCTCAAGGTCCACAATTTGAAACCAATGGAGAAAAAGACAGAACTTTCTACTCCCGTAAAGAGTCTCTGCCTCACTTCCTAGCAGGGACAGTTCTGGCCTGTCTTGTAGAGTTGCTATGCTTGGGTAGCACCTCAATGGCCGTGAGTTTGGTTTCACTTTGGCTGATTCTTTTTCTTCTTCAGTTCTTCTTGGAGCTGCTTTTTTGTCTTGTTTGGTTTGTGACCTGTTTTTAGGGCATCTCTACAGAAGTTGTAGCATTCTTCTCGTACTTGTTTTGGCTTTCTGATCACAGTTCCTATTTGAACCATGACATATGCCTGTTTGCTCTTCACATTAGCTCCCTCAGATGTAACTTCTGACCTTAATGTCTGGAGGATATTATAGCATTTCTGTTGTCTAGTTTTCCAAGTTATACAAGTTGTTTACACTCAACTACTCACAGTTGGCAGTAAACAGAAGCAGCATGGAAGTAAGGCCTTGGGATATGCTTTCATAAATATTAAAGCCAAAACCATCTTTGGAACAGTTCTACTCGGTAACTCTTGGTGTAAGATAATGTAGAGACCCATCTCCTATCTTACAAATTGGAGGGTCAAATGGGTATGAACTGTGAGGAGAAAGGTTATATGCAAAAGAGACAGAAAAAAGTTAGGGTGCATTAGGTCACTCCAGAGCTTTATAAGGGGCAGACTGGCATATTTTCCCTGCAGGCAGCCTGCAACATGTGATGGGTTTACACAGAACAGTTTTCAGTTCCTTGCGAGTATACAAAGGACCTTTTAACACTTCAACCAAATTATTGATGGACAGGAGGGGAGGGTGAGACTGGGGATATAAAGACACGGATGTTTTCAGGTGGCTGCTTTCTGCAGCCTTGTCCAGGTCACGGAGGCAAATTGTCCATTTTATCTCAAGAAGGCAAAGAACAGACCAGAGTTGCTTCAGTCATCTCCCAGAATGAGTCCTTTACCTGGAAGCAGGAAATGTGGCGGTCCTATTCACTTGCCTAAGAAACAAACAGCCTTTTCCCCACAACTTGGAATCAAAATGATTTGAAAATGTCATGAGTTGATGTCAATGGGTATCATCTAGGATTCTGGTCTCTAGGTTAGCTTCTACACTGCTTTGTTCTAACCAGAAGCTTTATTTAATGGTACAGGCACTTAGTACTTCTTTATAGAACATAGCCTACATGTATGTATTGCTATTGTAATCAGGTGCTATCAATGCACTGTTATACAGTGCAGCCCTATGTACAGCAAAACAAATCACTGCCCTTTACTGCGTCATCATCACAATTGCTATGCTTGTCTCATTGGCATCAATTGTTTTTTCTATTTCACTTATGGTATTCTTCTTTCTCATTGACCTACTTTACAAAGCATGATGACTTCCAGGGACTGGTTTTTCCTGATAACATGTGCAAAATATTTGAAGCCAATCTTTTCATCCTTGCTTTTAAAGAGCATTCTGGCTGTGCTTCTTCCAAGATAGATTTGTTTGTTCTTCTGGCAGCCCATAGTACATTTCCTATTCCCTACCCAAACTCAATCTCTCAATAACTCCCCTCTTCTATATTAGTTGTCCAGCTTTTGCATTCATATGCAGCTATTGGGTCCAGTGCACCTTAGTTTTCAAAGTTTGCTCTTTATTATTTTAATATTTTAAACAGGTCTTATAGAACACATTGTCCACAGCAATATATTGTTTGATTTATTGACTAAGTGTTGGTTATAGTTATAAATAAAATGAAGTCCTCAAAAGCTACAACTTTTTCTCCTTTGATCATGATGGTATTTATTGGCACAGTGGGGTTTTTTCACCTTTACATTAATTGTAATCCACATAGAGGACTATAGTCTTTGATCTTCATCAGTAAGTCCGTTGAGTCCTCTTCTTGATAAGCAACCAAAGTTGTGTTATCTGGCAGATTATTAAAAAGCCTTCCTCTAATCCTGATGCTGTGCTTTTATTCCTAGGGCCCAGTCTCTCAGAATATTTTCCTGGCAGACAGATGGAATAAACATTATGAAAGTATGTACAGTTTTCTTGATTTCAAACCACACAGCACTCTATTTGAATGAATGACTCTTGGTCTATGCACAGGTTCCACATTAGTGCAGTGAATTGTTCTGAAATCCCCATTCTTTATGATTATTATCCATACTTTGTTATGGTCCAAATAGGTAAGTATTTTTGGATAGTCACTAAATCAAAGATAAACATTTTTCTAGAATTTTCTGCTTCCAGCTAAGACCTGTCTGCCCTAAGCAATTATAGCACTTATTCCATGCCCTCTTCTGAATCTGGTTTGAACTGCAGACAACTGTCAGTGAATGTGGTGCTGCAACTGTTTATGAATTATCTTCAGCAAAATTTTATTTGCATGTGATAATGACATTTTCCAAAAATTTCACCATCTTTATATATTTAGATATTTAAATAGGGTAATATTTACTCTTTATCCATATGAATCACCCCCTTTTTTACATTATAAACTCTAACAAGATTAACACAAATGTGACTTTGGAGCAAATCAGGCAAAAGTAAGTGTCATTGTAAATAACTGAAAACTGTCTACACTAATAATTGTCTTGTTAATAGGATATCAATGATTATGTTTATTGGAATTAGTATTTCATGAGTTTCCAGCTATTCTGTCTAGATTAAGGCTATTGGCAGGATGAAAGCTACAGTTAGGAGAACTTTAGGAGCAGAGCATAGTTTTTCAGAGCATAGGCTCTAGTATTAAACTGATTCTAAGCACGTATTTACTCAGACATTTGCAATGTTCGTGTCTTTGGGGAAGTTGCCTATCTCTTGGTCCTTCAATTTCCTCATTTAAATCTCAGGATATTTGTGTGGGGTGAATGATATAAAACCTGTAAATAGCTGAACAACCTGGCACGTACAAAGACTGAGGTCTATTGGCAACAAAAGTATGTAGTTTTTTCCTAATCACTTCATCAAGACTGCTCTCTGTCTTCACATCTTAATCCAAGGAATACAATAATCTTCTAAACTTATTACTGTCAAATCTGTGTTACTGATGAGAGTCTTAAGTAATGCAAGACTAAGTAACTTCTCTACATGTTAGAACTGGGATTTGAATACTGGCATTTGAATCCCGGATTGTCATCCATAATCCAGTCTTAGTTGAAACACATAATTAACTCATGATTAATATTAACTGAAATTATTATCCCAATTTTTGGTTTTTCACTCTTATGAGAAATATATTTCTAAACTTTTGGTGTTCAATCTAGGTTCATAGCATTTTAGTATCCTGTATCACTAACTTGCAGCTTCATCATTTAGTTGCACTGTACCTCTTCCCAACTGTCTTAAAGTTCAGTGTACTATACCTACCACATCTATTCAAGTTGTGTTTCATGGACATCAGTGCAAGTCCTTTGGCAGTGGGAAACCTGGGCAGCACCAGTGCTGTGCTGAGAACTCATTGTGTATGCCACAATATTTGCAGACAGATGCTTAGATAACTAATGACTTTGGTTTATTATTTTTTAATGTAGGAGGTTTGAAGCCTCTTATGAATACAAAAAGGCTATCCCAATACATTATTTAATATACCTTCTGATGAGGTTCATAGCAATGCTAGCTTTTCCTAATTACTGCTCTGGTTAAGCAATAAAGAACAAATTGATCTTTATGTAATGTGCATGAGTATGAATTCAGTCATGCCTAGAATACTGGCCTAACCCTGGGTCTTGCTCTGCTGCCATAGGAATAAAAAAATAGATGCTCAGACAATCTAAATTATTCCAGTCTCCCAGCATGTCCTGTTGGCACAATGAGGCCATACGAACACCGGCTGTGCAGTCTGGTACATGCTTATTAGACTGTCTTTAATTTCCAGAAAAGTCAGTTGAGCATGAAAAATAATTCAGCTGAAACTGGAGTATTTTTCACTGATATAGCAGTTCAGACGGCCATGCCAGAGAACCCCGGAGGGTCTGAGCTCGAGGGTTGGGCACCACACAACTCCCTCTCATTTCTTGATGGTTCTGCTATTCACCTTTTACTGGGGTTTTAGGAACAGATCTTATATTTGGAACAATCTGAAATTAATAATCATTAAGACGCTACAGATAATCTCCATAGGTGACATCCTTTTGATTATGTGGTTAGGACCGGGAAGCCTCAAGATGTGTGTGTGTGTGTGTGTTAGAATGTTTCTTTTTTTAATTAGCTCTGTTTCTTCCGTTTTAAAAATCACAGCAGAGAATGGGATGGGTGTATACTTTCTTTGGAAAGCTAAAGAAACATTTCTTTTAGAAGAAAATAGAGGTAGAGAGTTTAGAAACTTTAGGAAGGTAAATGAGGAACTAGGAGGCCCCCGTTTCTACAATAATTCCCGATCTCTAAATACTGCTTGGCCTGTTATATATGGATACAAAACACTCGTCAGCACTATTAAATGTCAACATGCATGCAGTGGAATGTATGAGAGCTGGAACTCAATGGGACTGCCCTATTTTTCTAGATCTCACAGTTCTTCCTTTCAAAGATTGCAGTCTTTAAAAAAAAAGTCATTATATTTGAGACTCCTACAGCGTTTATCACAATCTGTACCTACGTTCATGGTATCAAGCACATTTGGACATATGTTGTCATCATAATTTTCAAAACATTTTATTTCTACTTGAACCCTTGGTATCAGCTCATTCTCTCTCCTCCTCCACCCCTCTATCATGAACCCTTGATAATTTAGTTTTTTTTTCATGTCTCCAACCACTGTCTCCCTTCACCTATTTTTCTGTTGTTCATCCCCATGGGAGGGGATTACATATAGAACATGTACTCTCCCCCCACCTTTCCCTCCCACTACTGGTATTTATACTCTCATTATTGGTCCTCAGGGGTTTATCTTTCCTGGAATCCCTGTGTTTCCAGCTTTGGTCTGTACCAGTTGACATGCTGTGATCTATCTTATAATAGAGTTAGAGTCATGATGGGGGGCGGGGGGAGAAGAGAAACATTAAAGAACTAGAGGAAAGTTGTTTATTTCATTAGTGCTCTATTGTATCTTGACTGGCTCATCTCTTACTTATGACACTTCAGTAAGGGGATGTCCAATTGTCTACAGATGGACTTTGGGTTTCCACTCTGCACTCCCCCTCATTCACATTGATATGATTTTTTGTTCTGGGACTTCTGATGCCTGATACCTGAGCCCATCAACACCTCATGATCACAGAGACTGGTATGCCTCTTCCATGTGGGTTTTGTTGCTTCTCAGCTAGATGGCTGCTTGTTTATCTTCAGAGCTTTAAAACCCCAGATGCTATATCTTTTCATAGCTGGGCACCATCAGCTTTCTTTATCACATTTGCTTATGTACCCTTTTTGTCTTCGGCATCATGCTGTGAAGGTGAGCGTCTTAGAATGCCAGATTGTTAGAACAAATTGTTCTTGCATTGAGGCCGGGCTTGAACAGAGAACCAATGTCCATCTGCTACCTTAATATTTAACATATAAATATATGTACATAGTTCTATTTCCCTATTGCTTTAGGTATTGTTATATAAAAATTTATTTAAATATATAGATGCCTATATATATTGTCCTTGGCCTCCCAGTTCTTTTCTCTATTTCCTTTTACTTTCTTCTTGTCCTACTATCATGTTCTACCTTCCTTCAAGTTTCTGTGATTCCTCTCAGGTACAATGTCCTTGTAGTCAGGCTACGTTCTCCTCGCCATCGAGTTTAGATCACTTGTTGTTCCCTTATCTCTCTGTTTGTTGACACTCTGCCACCTTTCTCCTGTCTTCCCCTCTTCCACCCTCTGAAGAAGGCACTAAAGAGGACAGCACTGAAACTACAGCTCAGGGAGAGGGGTACATCTGATCAGAGCACTCAGGAGCAAATGAAGAGGGGAGGAGAGAGAGTAGAACAGATCCTGGCTCACCATGCTCTAAGGATGCTCCTGCTCAGAGCAGCCACTGCACAGAGAGGACCATGAGGCCAGCCCCACTATAAGACATGATGTCCCACACTGACTCATAGCACAATGGGTTACATCACTGGAGACACAGTGCAGGAATTATGCGTGATTGGACCATACTGGAATGAAGCACTAAAGGTATGTAAAAGAGCAGCAAGGGGAGCAAAGCAAGTCCCCAGGGAAAATAAAAAAATAGACTGAGGGCCTAGGGCACGACATCCCATCAGACTCAACTGGAAATAATTCCTAAATGTCAACAAAAAGACTTGGAACTATTTAAAGGATTTTTGGGTGTGTCTCATTTGTTTTGTTGTTGTTTGTCTCTGTCTTAGTTTTTGTGCTTATCATTGTCTCTGCATATCTATCTATGTAAGATCAATGGGATAAATAATCCAGAGGAGAAAACAACAGCTATAGTCTCAGTGCTGTCCTCTGCAGTACCTTCTTCTGGGGGGGGGGGGGGGGGTTCCATGTAGTTGGGATTGGGTCCAGCCCCAAAAGAATGCAGTCTTAACCACTTCCTGTCCTTTCTATTTGAGTTTTCCTATCTGACAACTTTGCACTTTACACAAGTTCTGACTTTTGCATGTTTCACTATAGAAGCAAAATTAGTCATTTGCAATCAAATATAAGGTATCTGTGTCTATTGGCCAATACCTAGCTGTCAGCTTGTCATATTTCAGTGGTTTTGCTGCTAGAAACCATACCAACAATATTTCAAATACCAGCAGGATTTCCTACGGTAGTCAGATTGAAGGGGAACATCCAAGCTAGAACAGATTAGGAATAAAGGTTTCTTGGTATACTTCTGAAAATTAGCCAGTGGAAATTTCATGAACCACAATCGAATGTTGTCTGACTCACTTGGTTTGAACCTGTCAGTAGGAGGGATCAGTTTCTTGATGAAGACTTCATGTTTGATGAGATGGAGGGTCAGCAAGGACAAGGGAGGCCCTTGGTGAGATCAATGGCATCATCATCCCTAAAACAGACTCAGATATACTGGCGATAAGGAATAACAGGACAGCATCTCCTTTTGTTGTTCAAAAAAATCACAAGGAGACAACTGTAAGGCAGTTTATTTATATCTTTCTAAACTATGCAAAGATTAATTATAGGATTAATCCTAATTATTCAGAAGTACTGGAAATTCTGTGTTGCAGGAGAGGAAGTCTCCTATACCTTACTTCTAAGTCAGTTGACATCATATTTGTTGTTGTTATTAGTAGACATTCAGTTGATTTCAAGTCATTGCCAGGAGATGTGCAGAGCAGAACTTCTCTGACAGGTTTGCAAGGCTGGTACTTTCCAAAAGCAGAACAGAAGGTTTATTTTTCAAGGTACCCTGGGGAGGATGAACTTACCAATTTTGGAGCATAGCCATTTGCCATACAGAGACACTGAGGCATTATATAACCTCATGATAAATATGAGGCACGTTTTTATAAAATATCAATTTAAGTTACTCTAAAAGTGATAATGCACTAATTTCTCTATTTATAGTTCTTAAAGAACATTAGATATTAGAGTCATTGCTACTTCTGGATGACTTAGAATTGCTACACGATTGAACATTTAAATAAAAAGACAAGAAAACCCAGTTCTAATCTTGTAGGCATTGTCTAAAAACAGAAATTTGTAAATGCATTAATATACAATTTGCAATACTAATAAGCTTGCCTAAATTAGAAGCATATTTATCATTTGGAGACCTCAGAAATATAATTTATCATTTGATATTAACTGACATCAAAGTTTCCAGCCCATGCTTTGAATTTGGTCAAAAGTGTTCTTTCAAATGATAAATGTAAAGGACAATACATATTGAATATGAGATCATTAATTTCCCAGAGTTAAGCCTCCTACAGACACAGGGTATTATATCAATATGAATTATAAATTAACCAGTGATATATGCATCTCCTATTTGTATTTTGGGACTAGACAATATTGCAGAAGATCTCAAATTCATTCTTAAGAGCTATATTTCTTTTTTTTTAATTACCTGTTCCTTCCCAGAAACTTCCAATTTATTCATCATAAAAATGTGTAATAATGCCCCAGGTTATTTTAATTTTTATTCTGCCAAAGCTTTTGCAAGGAATAAATAAAACAATGTCTATAAAGTCTAAAAAACAAGGTAGCTAGTGCAAAGGATGCTGTTAGGTGCAGTCAAGTCATTCTGACTCATCCTAACCCTATGTGACAGAATGGAACTTCCCTATAAGGTGTCCCAGGTTGTAATCTGTACAGGAGCAGATGAGTGGCAGAGGAAACCAACCTCCAACACCCAAAGGGTTAGTAAGCACAATTGTACAGTGATAATATATGAGGATTATAATGAAATCATAAAGAATAGGAAAAATAAGAGAGTGAATAAGATAAAGCAGTCAGACACCTTTTATGGTAGCATGCTCACCTCAGCCGCTTGATGGTTCATGGGGAACGGGCAGGTGAGAGAGAGAGAGAGAGAGAGAGAGAGAGAGAGAGAGAGAGAGAGAGGCCATTTACTATCTTAGGACACTTATAGGTAGCCACAGGACATATATATATATATATTAAGTAGTTACGTATGTCACAAGGTGGGTGGTATCTACATTAAGGACCTGAACTCACAGTTGTGGAAACCTTATACCTGTTTGAGGGAAAGGAATGAGGGGGCTGGGTGACAAGGCAGAAGGAGAGAGCAAAAGGCCGTTTGCTTGTATCAGGAGATAAAATCAGCCACATGTTCACTTGAAGACAGCATCGCTCTTAGGGGAGAATCTGTGGGATCGATATTTAATGCAGGATAATATACTTGGACTTTACTTCTAACTTTCCAAAGTGAAGGCTTTCCTACTGTGGAATACTAGCTTTCCAGATTCCCTCAGTTATGTTAGGGAATATAGTCCTTACCATATTGCCCTCAGTGTTAGTTTCCCACGGATGAGTGGGTCTTTTCTTTCAAAGAAGGCCAGGTTTGTCTGAACAACTGACCTTGAAGTTAGTGCTCATGCACGACCTATGCCACAGCATCCTGGATGTCCTCCTTAGATCATGCATACGCACAGTTACCTTTATTAAACAGAACCCTTGTCTTTAGAGTGGCTGGAACCAAAGGTGGAAATGATCCTGGTTGTCTTTGGTTGTTTGTTATCTCCTCCTCTGATTGGTTAGTGTTCTGATTGGCTGGTGCTCTTGCTGAGTTGATGGTTAAATATTTTGCATATTGCCCCTGGAATAAATTTAATTCAATCTGCCCAGAAAAGTAAAAGATATTTTGACTCTCATAAACAATTGCAAAGTAGGAGTGTAGCTATTATCCGGTGGAATTTGTTCTAGACCTATGAGTGATAATGTTAGATTCCTTTCCTGCTTCCCATTTCTCAGTTCTGTCTGATGCTTATGATAGTCACAACTTAAAATGTATGGATGAAGCTTCATTCACTTTGCTTATTTACCAATACCAGCATAGAAAGCTAATGGCTCAAATCTTAGTTTACATGTTAATCCTACAGAAGCTGCTCTAGGATACAGTCTACCCAAATCCCAAGGGATGGAGACAAGGCATTGACCCAATGTTATGCATGATGATGAGAAGAAAAACAAAACTAAAACAAACAAGAAGGATGTTTTTCTTCCTAGGATGTTTTTACAGAGAGGAGTTACTTTCGAATAATGTGATTTGCTATTGCACCATGGGACCCTATGCTTTTAGCTTATAGTGAAATAGTATCCCACATATTTAATAGCTCAGGAGCAGAAGTCACAAAGCATGTAATTTGGAGTACTATTCTGGCATGAATAAATGTTTAGTGAAAGTTAATAATTCACGATTTTAGTAGGTTCAGCTACACATGAAAAAAGACCACATTGTGAGTGTTTTGGGTTCTTAAAATCATTTTATTGGGAGCTCTTACAGATAGCACAACAATCCATCGTTCAATCCCATTAAGCAGTGCTATACAGTTGCTACCACAATCAGTTTCAGTATCTATTTTCTTCTTCAACTCCTTAATATCAGCTCTCTTTTATCCCCTCTCTCCCCCAGCCACCCCTCCCCCAAGAACTCCCCCCCCCAATAATAGTTTTGTGTGTGAGCATGCCATAGCTTACAGGATCCAATATATCCATTCACATACAAGTCTGTTGTTCGATTCCCTTGTATAGTGTTATACAGTCATCAATGCTATCAGCTCCCTATCCACCCCTCCTTCCTGTACTCCCTGAGAACCATTACTCCTGCTACTGTTTCTCAAGGGTTGTCTATCTTGGCTTTCATGTACTGGATGATCTTAAATATATAAATAAACATATACAAATCTACCACGATCAATGAGGTAAAACAAATAGAACAATAATAGTAAGAAATTTTAAAGAACTAGATGATAATTATGTTGTCCATCAGTACTAGACCACCTGCTGGATTTATCATCCCTCCATGCAACCCTTAGGAGGGTCCAATGATCTTACAGGTGGGTTTTGGGTCTCTGCTACCTCCATGACCCTTTACACCAGTTTGGTTGCTTGCTATTGAACATCTGATGCTTCTTTCCATCGACACCTCATGATCACACAGGTTGCTGTGCTTCTTCCATGTGGGCTTTGCTGCTTCCCTGCTCGATGACCACTTGTTTAACTGCAAGCCTTTAAGACCCCACTCACTATATCTTTTAATAGCCAGGAACCATCAGTTTTCTTCACATTTTCTTATGCACATAATTTGTCTTCAGAGATTGTGTCAAGAGGTGAGAATCATATAATGCCACATTATTAGAACAAATCATTTTGAACAGAGGTAAGATTTAAGTAAAGGCCCAAAGTCCATCTGCTTCCTTTTTGCATATATATATATATTTATAAAATAAACACACATACATATATATTCTTATCTATAATAAAATTTTAATAGAGATGGATAGATCAACTGCTGCTTCTATTTTTATAAGGGTCATATTTAAAAACATGCTTTTGATAAAAAAGAGCTTATTGATGAATGGGATGCATTGGATTTGCTCCAGCCAGACAGATGATTCAAGGATTATAGTACATATTCTAGCCAATGTAAGAGAAAAATAAGTTTAGGATTTATGATAAGTCTGTGTGGAACATTTTGATCAAAGAGTCTATATAAAAAAGTATGAACCAAAAAGGGGAAAATGCAAAAGCAATATTTAAAAAAATAGTATTTCATGGGCTTCAGCCTTTCTAGACACTGATACTATTTCTTTAAGCCCCCAAATGATCTATTTTTGAAACTATTTATTTAAACGCTAAAATAATCTTTAAACTTTTAGCCCCAAATAATACCCCCTCTCTTGCTCTCAAGTGGATGCTGACAGCTAGTGACTCTGAAGGACAGAGGAGCAGTAAAAAACTTCTCCCCGGGGTTTCTGAAGAGTCCAGATTGATGGTAAGAGGTAACCTCATCTTTCTTCCGCTGAACAACTGATGTGTGTGAACTACTAACTTTGAGGTTAACAGTGAATCTATCATTTGCTGCATCACTAAAGGTCCAATAATTATAGTTTAACTTAACTAGTGAAATACGTCTGCCTTGAGCATCTTGCATGATATGAGAATACTCACGAAACACTATTATTTAATAAACAGACTATATTCAAATTTTCCAGATTATAGGTTGGGAGAATTTGGAAGCTCATTGCCTTATAGTCAATTTTGAATCACAGGGATCCTATAAGGAAGACTAGACCTGCCTCATGTCGTTTCTGGAAATGTCTTTATAGAAGAAGAAAGTTGAATCTGGGTTTGAAAGACCAGCCTTGTGATTAGCAATGCAGTGATTAACTCACTGCACTACTACCCCTCCTAATTAGAGGGCAGAAGTAAATATGTTCACTTTTTAAATTTTTGTTTTGGGACCTCCAATACTTATGTAGCTGTACTGATGGCAGTAAGTTTGGTTTGAGTTTTTACCTTTGAGTTTATTGCGTAGTATTATTTTGTATTGATTTACCACCAATGCACTGAGTTGTGAGCCCACAGTTTTGTGTATAGTTGAATTTATATAAAATCAACAATAGCAACTGAAAAGAAACCTTAGGAAACAGTGTGTTCTTGATGAAGGAATGTCTCAGAAATGGGTGTTAGAACACTTGCACAATTGGAAGAATGTCATCAAAATGAATGAATTGTACATATAAAAGCTGTTGAATGGGCACATAGTTTTCTATGTATATGTTCAACAACAAAATTAAAAATATATATATTTTAAAGCCTATTTAAAGACTCTTTATCTCTGGAACAGTTGATTCTTTAAAAATTAATGAAAGATCCTTCATGATAAAGAAGTGTCTCATGAACATAGAAAAGAAACCCATGAATTCCCAAATGATAGTCTTTGCATCACAGTATTCCAGGTACTATTGGAACACAACATTTGAATAATAACACCCCCAAGCTCTAAAACACATAAAGCTGGGTAGCTTTCTTGATACTTCATATTTTCAGCATTTTAGACTATTTTATCATTCATGAATTAAGTTTATTTTCTTAAAATAATTGTGTGTATATGTAACTAATTACTTTCATGATAAATAAACTCATACAATCTTTTGAAGGTATGGACTCATATGTCAAGCACACCCAGCAGTATGTCTATTGAAGGTTCTTAAATAATACCTGTTGAATTAAAGTTATTAGGTGATTAATGTTATAAAGTTATTAGGTGATTAATGTTATTTTGTAGTTGTGAATAAATAATATTGGTGGCAGAAATAACCATGATAATGACCATACTGGAAGTAGTTTTTCAGTGGCTTCAAATCTATTCTGTCTGAAGACAATCCTATGAAAAATAGAATACTCTCTGCTCTTGCCCCATCCTACCAATTGTTATGTTTGAGATAACTGTCACAACCACTTGTGTGGCTCAAGTCTTTGAATGGATTCTTTTTTACCGACTCTCGACTTCACCGATCATGATTTCCTACTGGACTAGAAGCACCATCCTACTGATTACATGCCCCAAGTACTTGAGGCAAAGTCTCTTGTCCTCACTGCTAAGAAGACAGATTTGTTGGTTGTCTGGCAGTCAGTGGATGCTGCAGACAAGTGTTCTTTATGTTGCTTTAGGGTGATTTTATTTTTAAAGAAGTTTTGATCAAAACAGTGGCCTCACAAGGGGTTAGGCCAATCAAGTCAAAACACAGAGGACAACTCAAAAAATTATTATGATTGTTTTTATTCCAAACTGATGATATTAATATTTTCTCAAAGGACACAGGCTCATAGTAGAGAAAATATTATGAATATGTTTAAATAATAATAATAAAACTAGGTTTATCAGGAAAATGCCAGGAAAGATGTGCTGAGTAATTTTTCCCCATCATGACAATACACCTGCTTGTACTTTGAGTGTAGCAAGGGCTATTCTATGAGGATTTTGTGAGAACTCTTTCCCCATTCACCCTACAGCCCAACAGCCTGATTTTGTTCCTTCAGACTTCTTTTTGTTCCCGAAACTCAAATAAAATTGAAAACATGATTTGAGTCTTTCAGGGATAACAAAATTTTCATGTTAATATGGTGCAAATTGAAGAGAATAGACTTCTTCAGGGAAGGCAGAGAGAGAGAAAGAGAAATATAGCCTTCAAGAGTATATAGACTTAGATGGAGGATAAATTGCTCAACAGTAATTTCACATTTTATATTTTTAAATAAAAATTTCTATGATTTTATGTTTTAACTAGATATTTATATGATTTTATAGTAATGCCCTTATATTTTGTCGAATTTCAGAGGAGTAGAGCATATTGTTAACATTCTCATTTCTATTAAAATATGTGTGCCTGAAGTATCCAAAAGATGAGAATTGAATCAAGAAAGACATAGAATGTGAAAATATCACTTGCTAGAATAATAACTTATGCCTTTCTCTTCTGAGGTGTGTGGAAAACAGAAAGATATAGGGAAAATGAAGGTTGTTTTTTTATTGTAACAACATTGAATTTTGATTTGTCGAGTTGAACTTTGGTGGTTCTTTAAGGAATAGAGAAAACGAACCTGATGTGCTGTAGTAGATAGAGCTGCCTATGTGTGTCTTCTTGTAGTTTCATGGGTTTACTTCATGGAAACCATAGCAACAGAAACCGTATAGCACTGAAGAAAATGCAAGTCCTTGGTGCCGTAGCTCCATTCAAACCAATTTAAGAGAGAATTTATTTTATTTAATTTTTAATGGATACATAGATCTTCTCAATAGCCCACAGGCTGAAGGCTGATAATGTCTCCCCTTAGACTTTGTTCAGGGTTTCTCCATAACTTCTGTATTCATTGGGGACTCATCAAGAACAGGCTGTGCCGTGGCGTGCCCATGCCTCCCACATCTCTCCACATTGCTCCCATCCCTAGCTAGAGTCTAGTAACAAAGTTGGCTACAATATTCAAGTGGGAGGTCTTTCCCAGCAATGCCATTATTTTTTGTATTTGAATAAACTCTTTGGAGGACTTCAGTTTTATGTTACGACCTCAGGGTCTCCTCCCAGGGAAGTTGGCTCACGCTGTGGGTTAAGAACATGTGCTTTTAATGTAATATGCTTTTCATATTGTTCTTTAGGCTTGAAAAGCTCACCTATTTTCCTTCTTCCTAGGCCCTCTTTCCCAACTACGTAATCCTCAGCTCTTTTCCTTAACCCTTTCGGAAAAGAAGGGGAAAAGTTCAGAAGATAGACACCCTTGATTCTCCTCATACCCCCTTCTAAGATTCCATTGTTATGGCTCCTCTAATTATGTAATTTAGTAATGTATTATTGTCCTAATAGCCTGAAAGCTAACTTAAGGCAAGAAACATGTGTTCACTTTACTTAGCACTTGTCTGGGCACACAAAATATGCTTAACAAATATTTGCTCAATTGTATGGAAATAAAAATGCTTTGAACTGGTGAAAATGCCAACATGGTAAATATTTCTAGATATATGTATGCAGTTACAAAATACCTATTTTTTGATTATTTGGGGGCTGATAGAAATTATCTCTATTGATTTTTAGAAAGATCAACTTTTGAGCTCATACCTTCACTCATTCTTAATTTTGAAAATGCCTAGAGTAATGAAAAGATATCCTAGCTTTAAGTCCCTTAAAAATGATTTGGGTGGAATAGATTTCCTGAAGATTGCTACTTGGGCTTTGTAGATTCAAATTCACGTAATTTTTCTAAATATTGTAAGCAGAACGAACCTCTGATACTAGGTAGTTTGGGCAAGTGTGACAGACCCAAATTTCTGTATCTCCAGAATCTTCTGTATTTCCCTTCTCTTAAGAAAGGGTTCAAAATAAGAGGAACAACATAAGAAATAAAACAATCAATATAGACTTAACTCATCCTAAATATTTTAAATTTTAGTATGTAATATAGTTTTAAACTTTTAGATTTTCATCTTTAAATGAGATGGTTAAATGTTTAATGTCTAATCATGAATAATTTTATTCTACTCTAATGAAAACTTCCTTTTTATAAAGTGTCCTATTTATCATTAACATTCTCTTTGATATTTACATTTCTACTTAACAAAGTGAAATATACTCAAAGGGGACTGCTACAACACTGTTTCCCCATGGAATGATTTTCTCTCTGCCAGAGGGTGCATGTCTTTAGAATTAGAGTTTAGGTCTGTTTCTGATGTATGTTCTCATTTTTTTTACTTGACCCAAATATGTCTGTTTTGGCTTCATTCTTCACATATGTCTTCTCTGGTTAGAGACTTCTGGCTTGGAAGTTACTTTCTTTGAATTTTAAAGTACCTCCATTGTTTTTCTGGCTGCCAATATTTATCTGATAGTACCCATTTGATAATGATGATGCATTTTTATGGTTGCTTTTTGAAAGAAATGATATATTTTCATAGCAGTGATATATTTTTACCCATTTGATAGCAATGCTGAATTCTTATGGTTGCTCTTGAGACTTCCTATCATCTTTTTTTTTTTACTATTTTTTTTGCATATGTATTTCAGACACTGCCTTGCTTTGGTCAGTTTGTCATACTGTGGTGACTTTTGTGTTCCTATGCTTCTGGATGCTATGCCACCAGTTCTCAAAACACCAGCTGGGTTCGTCATGGTTAACAAGCTTCAGTGGAGTTTCCAGATTGAAGCAGACCAAAAAAAAACTGGTCCACATCTAAAGAATTAGCCACTGGATTCTTATGATAAGCAGCAGAACATTGTCTAATATAGTTAGGAAAGATGAGTCCTCTGGCTTGAAACCTACCCAAAATATGACAGGGAAAAAGTTGCGTCTTCCAAAACTTTCTGGGTCTTTCTTTAGTGATAGGACACAACAGAAAAAGAGAAGGGAAACAACCCCAGCTGTAAAATATCCATGGATATTGGGAAGAGTCTGTGCAACATGCAGCTAGGAAAACTGCAAGTAGTCAATGATGAAATGGCATGCACAAAAACTGATACTGTAGGCATGTAATGAGAGGAAATGAACTGAGGTGGG
Source organism: Nesogale talazaci (assembly GCA_004026705.1). Taxonomy (NCBI): domain Eukaryota; kingdom Metazoa; phylum Chordata; class Mammalia; order Afrosoricida; family Tenrecidae; genus Nesogale; species Nesogale talazaci. The sequence continues at coordinate 104,566 of PVJH01000826.1, read as the reverse complement.
ACGTTTTCAATAAAAGTGTACTTTTATGGCACATGGTGTACTGTGCCATATAACTGGCATCATAAATTCCAGAAGAATAGTGTCACATTATTTTTTAAAAAGACAACTTTTGGCTATCAGAGAAAAAAACTTACCCTTTCATGCTTGCATTTGAAAAATCCTGTAACATAGCGAAGAAATCAAGAAATCATGACCCCAATATTTTCCTTAGGACACAGAAGCAGAAATTTTAGAGTCCCTGTCAGATTTCAGTTGTCAAACAGCCTTCTTTTAATATTTGCAGAAACTACCAGCAATGTTATATTTTTAAATTCTTCTTAAAATCAAGGTTTGTTCAAGATTACTTTGGGGGCAGGGAAGCTAATTATACTTATCTATATTTATACTTCATTATGATTATTCAAAGCTCATGTTGCAATATTGAAAAATTCTAGTCAAAATGTTGAAGGATACAAGAAGCATCAAAAGAAGATGAACAGAATACTCACAATCACTGTAAAAAATGTACTAGCCGACATCCTACCACTTAAGGAAGTAGCATATGCGCAAGAACCAATAATCCTGAAGGAAAAAGTCCAAGCTACACTGAAAATATTAACCCCATACAAGGACACAGGAATTGGTAGAATAACAAATGTTTCCGGAAGCTGACGAAGCAGTGAAAGCGCCTAGCCCCTTATGCCAGGAAATTTGGGAGAAAGCTACTTGTATAATGGATGGGAAGAGATCCATACTTTTAGGCATTCCAAAGGTGACTGAACAGAATGCTCAGACAATAGAACAATATCACTGATGTCACATGCAAGTAAAATTTTACTGATGATAATCCAGCAACAGTTGCAGCAGTACTTTGAGGGGGAACTGCCAGAGGTTCAGGCAAGATTCAGAAGAGGATGTGGAACAAGGGATGTAGTTTCTGATGTCAGATGGATCTTTCATCAGAGCAGAGAATACCAGAAAGGTGTTTACTTTTATTTTATTGACTAAGCCAAGTCATCAGACTTTTTGGATCATAACAAACTACGGATAACGTTGAGAAGACTGGAAATCCCACAAGACTTCATAATGTTTATGCAGAAGGGACTACTGCATGGTTTAAAATCAGGGAAAGTGTGTGCTGAGGCTGAATCTTCTCACCATACATATTCAGTTTGTAGGCTGAGCACATTATCAGAGAAACTTAATCATATGAAGAAGAATGTCTCCGAAGGTACATTGAAGGAAGGCTTATTAAAAACCTGCAACATGCAATGATACAACCTTGTTGACTGAAAGTGAGAAGGACTTCAAACACTTGCTGATGATTATCAAGGACTGCAGCCTTTAATATGGATTACAATGCAATGTAAATATGAAATCCTCACAAATGGACCAAAAGGTAACGCCTGACAAATGGAGAAAAAGGTTGAAGTTGTCAGGGACTTTTGTCTTGCTTGGATCCCCAATTAATTTTCATGGAAGCAGCAACAAGATCAAAAGACAAGTTGCATTTTGTAAATCTGCAGCACAAAATCTCTTTAGAGTGTTGCAAAGCAAGGATGTTACTGTGAGGTTAAGTGTGCCTGACCCAAAGGATGGTATTTTCCATTGCCTCATGTGCATATGAAAGTTGGACGTTGAAGAAGGAAGACAAGAAAAGAATCAGTGGATTTGAAGTGTGATCCTGGAGACGAATATTGAAAGTACCACGGACTTCTAAAAGGACAAACCAACCTGTCTTGCAGTAAGTATGGGCAAAAGTGCGCCATAGAGGTCAGGAGGGAGGACACACTTTGGACATCTTGCCAAAAAAGACCCGTCCCGGAAGAGGAGCAGCGTGCTTAGTCAAGTGCAGGGCCAGCGTAAGAGAAAGAGGCCCTCAAAGAGATGATGGACCCTGTGCCTGCAACAATGGGCTCAAGTACAGGAGCGATCGTGAGGCTGGCCCAGCACCTGGCAGCGTTTCACTGTTGTGCATAGCCTAGCTATGGCTCGATAGCGCTTAACAGCCACAAGGATGATTCAGCACCATGTCTATGATGCTGAACTTTTATTTATTAAAGAATTCTTTGTGACCTTGTCTGGTTTTCAGTTTGTTCTTATTCACAGCGACTGTTTGTCTACCAGAAGCTCCTCCCTGTCCTGCCGGGAAGATTGAGGCCCTTGTTGCAGCTGCCAGGTGAATCCACCTCGTCGAGGGGCTTCTCGCTTTTTCCTGACCTTCCGCTTTATCATGTACTGTTGAGTGCTTCCTATTGCTTCAGCTGTCTGAGGACATAATTCAGACCTTCTTTTTGTTGCTAGTGCATTATACGGAAGCGGGGTTCTATGAAGTCAGTAACTGTGGAAAGGAAGGGGAGGAAGATGGGGGAAATGAAAAGCCAGCTCCGAGAGGCACAAGAAGGAAACAAAATAGTTCGCGAGTCGCTTAGGGTGATGAGTGTAAAGCTCTTCTAAATGTAGTTGAACAATTGGATTGTATAATGCGTTAATTATAGCCCATTAAACAAATTTTTTAAGGTTATATTTTGTATGGTGTGGAAAAAGCACCTTTTCAAAATGAAGCCGCTGATATTTCAGAGCTAATTTAATGCCACAGGAGAAGCTAGCCAACACTGAATAACACAAGAGGATTGCTCATATAGAAACCAGTATATTTTTCCACGTTATTTATTCAAGTTTCTTTGAATATATCTTAGATTGTGTTCATGAATTTGTTTCTTCTTAGGGAAATTCCATTAGGGTTGTCTGCAAATATACTTCTGAAGTACAGTTTTGAGGTCTTATTTGGAAGAGGATATTGCTCCTTATATTTAAATTGTTATTTTACTGAAAACACATATGTAATCTCAAAGCTATTTCTGTTTTAGCAGTTTGAAAACATTATTCCATGGCAATCAGTGTTATTGATGGATTGTCTTAAAGTATTTGCTTTTTTTCTTTTGCTTTTATTATTTTAAAATAATGCGATTTATGTGTATTTTAAATTTATATTGTGAAATGTCTGTGTGGAAATGGTCAAAGTAGTTGGGAAAACTTGGTCTTTAATTTAAGGATCAGATCCAATTTATAGAGTGAATTTCTGTGAGTGCTAAGGAAAACAGAGTAGAGGGAGAAGAGAGTACTGAGGACAGCACCTAGAGTACATGTCTATTAAAAAGAGTGGATGAAAAAAGAGGAATTGAACAAAGAAATGCAAGCTATGGCATTAGGACAAGAATTGGAGCATACAGACTTAGGGACAGTAACTGAGGAGAATTTTATTAAGAAGAGTTGTTGCTGTTCTTGATCTAAAATCCTGCATTGTGGCAAGACTAAGCTGAACTTTATCACTGAAAATATTGTTGACTATTGAAAAAGTGGATGTAGAGGAGTCTTAGGGGTTACATTGCATATTGTAGGTCTTCAGATAATAAATCTACAAGAGGATCTAGACATAGGTCACCATGTACTGTTTACCATTGTTGAAATACTCCTGAGATAATTATCAAAGTAAACACACTGATTTATCAAGCAAAAGCTAATCAAGCACCTACAATAAGAGAGCTCAGTTCCTTTCACAGAAGTGTATAAATGTGTATATGGTTGATGGGAAGGTGTAAGGAGTCCAGCAGTGTAGCACAAACTAAATAAATATAACTGGACATCAATCAGCCTTCTAAAAGGTTGGTCAGAATGCAATGTGAGTGAATTTTGTTGTGAACAAAATGAGGCTTAGGAAGTCAACGAGAAGGGGGGTAGCACTTCTAGAAAGATGACAAAATACATTCATAGATAAGTATGAGCACTGATGAGTGTAGAGTACTTGTGTTAGTCCAGATCGACTAGAGAAACAAACCTGTAGACACTTATGTGTGTATAAAAGAGAGTTTTATATAAAAGGTAAGTTTATATTAAGAAAGCATCCTAACCCAGTCCAGTCCAAGTCCATAGTCTGATATTTGCTCATATGTCTGATACCGAGCTATAAAGTCCTCTTCACACTCACAAACCACATGCAATGATGCTGAATGCAGGAAGACCACAGGCCAGTGGGTTGGAAGTCTTCTGGATTCAGTGGTGTTGTAGGCATCTCAGTGCTGGTAGAGGTCTCCAGTGGCTTCTTCATTTCCCAGACCACAGGGTCTATCAGCATAGTGCCATGTGCCTTGTCAGTAGAGAGTCTCCAAGGTAGTGAGCCAAAAGAGAAAGTGTCCCCTGCCTCCAAGGAGGAAATTATAGGAGCTCCCAGAATTCTCAGGAGAAGGTATCGTGATTGATAGGCCAGACTCCACCCCTTCACTCACAATCCTCTCTAACTGAAACCAGATTATGTAGCTACCATAGTATTATTTCAATTTTACAACTAATGAATTCTTAAAGCATAAACCACTTACATAGTTAAGAAGATTCTTATCTTGTTATACTTTCAAAAATCCATTTTACTTCTCATGGTTTTCTTTTCTAACCAAACCAAGTTCACGACCCTCAAGGCAACTGTGACTCTTAGAAACTCTGTATGTCAGCTTAGAGCATACGGACACTTGGGAGGATGGCATGGGACTTGCTATTGCTTCTTTCTGCCGTGCACAGCGTCACTTTGCGTTCGGATCAAGGCACCTACCCGCAGCAACCACCACCACCAAACTTGACCCCTGAGTTCTTAGCGCTGGCAGATACCTTTATTATACAAAACACAGTCAAAAGTAACAGTTTTGGATGATTGCATGAGACTGAAATTCACTTCTGGAAATATAGAGCCATGTGCACTGTGTGCGTGGGTGTGCTGTCCCAGAAATTTTAGATGTGATTCTCATTTCCCTGAGATATATGTATACACCTCCTATTAAAATGGGAATGCTATTTATGTAGAGCATATTTACATGGTACATTTTCTTCATCTCTCTCAGTATTTTATAGTATTCAGCATGTATACCCTGCAAATATGTTATCAGATTACTGCTAAGGAGTTGATATTTTTTTGATATTGACATTGCATCCTAAAGCCTTGTGGAATTCATGTATTTATTAACTTTTCAATAAAATATTCTGAATTTTTATTTGTAGACAGCAATATTATTTTTGGATAATCCTCTTGATGTTAAATATGTCCAACAACAAATGTACAGTGATTTATTTTATTCCACTTTTCTAGTGATATTTTCTGTAACTCCCAGCATGCAACATTTTCCTGATGGGTTTAGGCAAGAGAAAGTGGAAGAAGATCCTGATATGAACCACAGTTGTGAGTGGTGACAAACAGGGTTAATTGTGACAGTAAACCATTTGGAAGTCTAATGATGAAATGCCAGTTCTACCATCCCGAGGGGTTTAAAAGAATTCCTGGTGGTATAGCAGGTTACACATGCGGACTCTTCCTGCAAAGTGAGCAGATCAAGTCCTGCAGCTACTGCAAGGGAGACATAGGTGGCTATCTCCTCCCATGAAGATTTACAGCAGCCAAAAACCTGGGGCACAGTTCTACTCTGTCTTACAAGTTTGCTATGTGTCAGTTTACCCAAATGGTGTTTAGTTTGGGGCTGAATTTAAAATGAGTCATATCAGAAGCAGAAAGGGTGATCTCCTTACCATCGAAAGAAAAAAGCCAAGAGTGAAACAAATCCTGTATATTCTTGCCTATGGAGCTTCCTCTCTCCTGATAGAGAACATGGTGATACTGGAGAAGTGACAGAGGAGGAACAGGGACAACACAGCGAAGCCCTGAGGTAGAGTGATGAACATCCTGGAACACAAGTGTGTGAAGTTGAGTGTCTCTGGGCAGGAGTTTGCTTGGGAAGTTAGGTGCCCCTAAACACTACATTGGGGGAATGAGGCCTGCTGACTCAAGGACCAAGAACTGAGTATTTTGGGTCTGAATTTTATGGAAGATTGGCATTCTCCTTGAGCATTATTGGCATCATTAAAAGAACTCTGTTCCTTTATCTAATTAAGACTTTTGCCAAAGGGTCATATGACTGAAAGTCCAAGTACCAGAGATAGAAGGTGTGTGGGTATGGCTGATCTCCACCTTATAGAAATAAACTGGGGGATCATGATATTTCTTAGAACCCACTCCCCCTGCAAATGTAAATTTCTGGCACCACTAGATTCACTACATCATTGTTATACTGCTTATGTTTCAATCATAATTATTATGATTTTAAAACTCTTGTGATAGTTTCAATATCTTGGTCTGAAGCTTTTAACCTTTTTTGACTTTGGATGTTTTGTTTTTTTTACCTTTGTTGTCTTGTAATTTTTCATAATTATACTTAACTGAATATTGGATATGCAATAGGACAATAGAGACTGAGACATGCAGTATTTATAATGTGAGAGTTGTATACTTTTCCTCCTGTCAGTTTATTCATGCAATTGTGGTGCCATTCTAAGTAGGAATTGAAATTATTCTGGGTCTTGTCCCTATTGTAAGCCTCAGTGAATCTCAAACTTCAAATTCCTCAGGGATTAGGCAAGTATTTCTCTGGAAGCTCGAGACTAGGTAGAATATTCTTTCCAGACTTAGTGATCTACTCTCAGTTTCCAATCATCATTGAATGTTGTTGAAAGAGAAAGAGGGGGTTCTTACCCCTCTCTTAGTAGCAGACTGCTGTCACTATGTGCTATGATTATATTGAGGAAGGAAATAGCTCTATGTTTGTTATGTAGACTGAGCTATAGAAAAATCTCTGTATTCTCAACACTCGATATCAGGGCTTCTTTAGTATCTCTGCCGCTCATTGTCTTCACAGAAGTCTATGCCTTCTACTACTGGTCTTTGGGAGATATTTGCCCCCTTGGATTACATTTAGAGGTTTCTATGTGGTACACACTATAGAATTCTTGACCCAGAATGATTTCTTAGCTTGTCCAGGAATAAAGATCTATTTTTGCTCTATATTGAGCTTCAATGTGTCTTTGCACGCATGTCCTATTTTTTGAGTGACCTTCAAATGACTCCCCCAGTGGCTTGAGACTTTTTTCATGGGCAAAAGAAAAAGAGAAACAAGCTTGAATTTGTTCTTTCCCAGTCTTTCCTGGAACCATCAATCATCTCTCTTGGCTTGAACCACTGAAGGTTCCCTCTCTAGTCTCCTGATTTGACCTAAATCATGATTTTGAAATCCGATGAGGGAGCCAATTAACCTGTTGTCAAGGAGCCCCAACTATTCAGATGGACACATCATTATCCGACACTTAAATTTCAGCAGCTTGTTTATTTTTAAGTTTCACTTGCTTGCATTTTCGTTGCCTAGAATGTGGCAGGTGTGGTCTCACTTATCTTCATTCCTGGAGGAAGCCATTTGCATTTCGAAGGGATTTTTTTTCTTTCTGTTTTAAGGATAGGTAGTGGCTTGTGACTTTCATTTTGTAATAGACTGAAAGAAAATTATGATCTTTACAGTTTCTCCAGCTTTTTCTCATTGGTCAAGTGGCAGTAAATTCTTTGCAGCTTTGTGCATCTGAAGTTAAAATCCAACTTCAGTTCCTTGGCTTTACCCACCCCCACCCCCCCACCCGCCCCATTTAAACCTGTTCTTCACCCAGTCCTCAGTGAGCACCGTCAGGTGGGTGATTCTTAAAGCGACAGCTGTCATGCCCTTTCCTCCTTTGGATCTAATTGTTGCCCCCATCCTTTTGACTTACCATCATAATGTCTTTACTTCCTACTTTATCTACCGTCTCCTAGTTTTTCATGTCTCTATCCTTTCCAAGTCTTCGCATTCTTTCTGTCTTTTGAGCCGTTCCTTCTACTAGCCTGATGCTTTTCTTTGATTTGAATAATCTATTTAACTCCAAATTCCTTACTCACTAGAACGCTATCTCCTAAAGTCTTGACCCTAGTTTTAGTCCTGGTGGGCTAGAGAAACAAATTCATAGACATTCCTATGTGTATAGGAAAGAACTTTATATACAAGAGCAATTGGATATTGAGAAAACATCTCCGCTGGTCCAGATCAAGTCCATAAATCAGTATTAGGCCATATGTCTGATATCAATCTATAAAGTCTTCATCAGACTTGTGAACTACATATAATGATGCCAAATGCAGGAAGATCAAGGTCAATGGGGTGGAAACCATATGGATCCAACAACATGGTAAGCGTCCCAGTGCTGGCAGGGGTCTCCCTGTGGCTCCTTCAGCTCTGAAACTCTGTCTCAGGATAGTTTCAGGTGACTCTTCCTCCTAAATGTCTCATAGGGAGTGAGGCTTGTCAGCAGAGAGTCTCCAAGGGAGTGAACAGACAGTGTAGTGTCTCCCACCTTTGAGGAGGAAAAACAGGAGTTCCTAGAATCCTTAGGAGAGGACTAGGCCCACACAGAGGCCTCATTGGCTAGATCATGATTGACAGGCTAGATAATACCCCTTCACTCTGAATCCTCAAACTGTAACTACCACAAACCTATATTCAGCCTGGAAAGTTTATATATATGCTTGGCCCTATTGGCTACACCCTTATTCCCAATGCTGCCTGATATGAAGTAAACCAACCTACAAATCAAATAATTGACACCATATAAATGTTATTTAATATAGTGGTTTTCATTAAGCCCTTTTTAACAATAGAAAATATTTTATCTCTAGTTCCCACATATATTGAAAGTGTCCAAATATAATTATATCGATTTACTTGTTTAGACAGAAGATGAGAAAATTGATAGAGTTAGACAACATTTGAAATTTTTTCTCTGGCAAATAAAACAGAAAATATATTTTCTTTACTATTTACCTTTCAGGTACACCATGATCAATATCTTTAGTGTATATTACATAAGAGGGATAATGGTTTCATTGTGGGACTTTCATAATTTAGAAACCTAGTGTTCTAGAACTAATTTTCCCTCTCGCCCATTATTCACTGGGGATCCAAAATTTTATTTTATATGCCAGTATCTTCAAGTTTAAGCCCTTGAAAAATTCCCTCTTTGCCCATTAGGGTTGCATCAACTTCATCCATCTTCTCTTCTTCCTAATTCTCTCTCCTTCTTGATGTTGTTTAATCTTCCATCTAAGTCCCACATGCATTTTTTTTCCTCTCGAGTCTACTTTAAAATACCTCTTACTAAAAAAATGCCTCTTACTTTCTAGTCAAAATTATATGAAGGCCTAGATAAGTCCCTGACCAAATCTCCCCTAAACACTAAAAGCAAAGCAAGAGAGTGATCATAATGTGAAGTCTAGATGAGACAGCCTTCTTGCTGTTGTTGTTACATTTTGACCTGATTGAGTCAGTTGTGAGCCACAGAGACCCTATTCCCAACGGAGCAAACCACTACCCATGCTGGCACTGTCCTCACAAGCCCATTGTTACGGCCACAGTGTGAAACCGTTTCCTTGAAGGCCTTACACTGTCTCTCTGCCCCTCCACTTTACCAGATACCATGTCTTCTCCAGGGCTCGCGCCTCACAATATACCCAATGGATGTAAGATGAACTCTCCGCTTCCTTGCCTCTAAGGCACACTCTGGCCCTTTTCTTCCACGACACATCACTTTGTCCTCATAGAAGTACTTACAACATTTTTATTCAGCCTACATTCTTCTTGGATATTCCTTATTCAGCATCCAAATTTCACATGCATACAAACCAATGGAAAATACCCTGTTTGGGGTCAGGAGGACCATAGTCCTCAAAGTAAGACTCTTGCTTTTCAAGACTCTAAAGAGGCCTTGTGCAGCAGCTTTGCCTAATGAAACCTTTCTTTTTGTCTCTTGACTGTTGCTTCCTTGAGCATTCACTGTGGCTCTAAATAAGACAAACTCCTTGACAGCTTCGAGCTTTTCGCCATCTATCGTGATGTTACAGATTGGTCTGGTCGTGAGGATTTGGTCTTCTTTACATTGAGTTGTCATCCATACTTGAGCTGCAATCCTTCATCATCAGCAGCAAATGCTTCCAGTCCTCCTCGCTTTCAGCAAACAAGGTTGATCTGCATAATGCAGGTTAACACGCCTTCCTCAAAGCCACTTTCTGCCACATTCTTCATCATGTAAGCCGGGTTATCTGATGAGTTGCTCAGCATACATATTTAGCAGGTTTCATGAGAGGATACAGCCTTGATGGACATCTTTCCTGATATTCCATCTTGCAGTATTCCCATCTTCTGTTCTCACAAGTGCCTTTTTATCCATGTACAAGTTCTATATGAGTACACTGAAAGGAAATTCCCCTTCATCCATAGTTTGTTATGATCCACACAGTCGAATGCCTTGGCATACCCAACAAAACACAAGTAAACATCTTACTGGTATCCTCTGCTTTCAGCCAAGATCTATCTGACATGAGCAATGATATCTCTTGTTTCACATTTGCTTTAGTACTCCATAATTAAGAGCAAGTTTCTGAGTCTCCCCTGACGGCTACTCTGAACTTTTTATTTTTATTGTTCCCTGTACTTTCAATGACCTTTTGCTTGCTTCATGAATGATTTCCTTAATGCCCTTCCACAACGCATCGGGTTTTATTCATGAGGGTCCAGTTCTTCTATTCTGTTCTTGACATGTTCTCAAGATTCAGGTGAGATCGATTCAAGATCTTACTTTGACTCTCTTGAACTTGCTTTAATTTTCTTCAGGTTCATATTACAATTGTTGGTCATTTCCACAACAAATGTTGGCCTGGTTAGAGTTGCTGATATGGAGTTTCTCTGTGGGATATTTCCACAGATGTAGTCAATGTGAATTCTTTATATTTTATCTGAGAAAGTTCATGTGTATAGTCACCTTTTGTACTGCTGAAAGGGTATCTGCAGTGACCAAGTCCTTTGGTCTACAAAATTCTATCATGTGATCTTCATTTTTATCATGAAGTACATTTTTTCCAACTTTTCTTTCTCTTTGTTTCTAATTTTTGCATTCCAACTGACAATCATTACCAATGCATATTTACTGTATATTTGGTCACTTTCCTACTGAAATTATTGGTACAATTCTTCAATTTCATTGCTGCTCACTTTTGTGGTTGGTGGATAAATTTGAATAATAGTTCCATTGACTGGACCTTCTGAAAAGCTGATAGGTATAATCCTATCACAGACATCATTTTACTTCAAGATTGAAGTTGAAATGGCCTTTTTGACAAGAGTGATGCCATTCCTCTTGATTGTGTTATTCTCAGCATAGTAAATCATATGAATCATTGATTCCAAATGGCCAATACCAGTCTGTGTCAGCTCACAAATACCTAGACTATCCCTCTTGATGGAGTTCTAATTAATTTTTGACCCATTTTTTCTAAATACATAGTTCACCTTCCAAATTCTGATAACTCCAGATGTTTGCAACTGTGTTTGCTTACCAAGGAGCCCTGGTTGTGTAGTGGTAATGTGTTAGGCTGTATATGAAAGGTCAACAGTTTGAAATTACCAGCCACTCCATGGGAGAAAAACAAGTCTTTCAACTCCTGTTAAAAGTTAGGATCCCAGACTCTCACTGAAGCAGTTCTAACCAATCCTATAGAGTTGCCTGGAGAGAAGATAAACATTATGGCAGTGAGTTTGCTTGGGCTTGGCTTCTCCTGACTTTGACGTGCCCCATCAGCAAATGAAGATTCAGAAAGCTCCACTCCCACGGACTTTACCCAACTTCCATCTCCATGGTTGACTCCACCCCAAAGAAATCAGCAACCCCTCATTCACATTTTGCATACCTTCCCAATTAATGGACCCATCCTCCAGCACTATCTTCAACACAGGTCTTCTATTAATTGAACTTTTAGTATCTGAAAATGTTTCAAAGCTCTACCTAAGGTTTCCTGCAGAGGAAGAAGGCACATCCTTCCTCCTAGTCTGTTCTACATCTGTAAACTTTGCTAATACCAGTTCATTTTGTGTGACCTTGTATCACAGCAACACACAAGCCACCACAGTACAACAAACCGACAGAGAAAAAGCAGAAGAGATTTTAAAATTCCTAGATTGTGTAAAAGCACAAGGAAAGTCTGAAACCCTAAAGGAATTTAAATGGGAAATATAGCTCTTCTTTTATAATCCATCTTTGAACCCAGTTCCTCATTCATAGATATGAAATGTAAAGCTGAAACACGTAGTATTTTCCATAGACCACATTTTGACACATGAGAATTTCACTGACTACACATTGACATAGGATGGATCTATCTATATGATATTTTCTTTATTGTGTGAACTATATGCAACAGAACTTCCCAATCTTATACCATTTGCATAATTATTGTTATGCCCGAGCTCATTGTTCACCCTATTGTCAATTTATATTGTTGAAGGTCTGACTCTTTTTTGTTACCTTACAAAGCATGAACTTATTCTCTAGGAACTATTCTATCCTGGTAACATGTCTGAAGTAAGTGAGAATTAAATATCTCCATTTGAGATTTTAAAAAACATTTTAGCTTTACTTTCCTGAAGACACATTTTTTTTAAAAAAAAAACCCTTGTGGCAGTCCATAATGCTTTCAATATACTTCTCTAAAATCATAATTCTATTCATTGTTTTTCACCAGTCTTCCTTATTCATTGTCCAGATTTCACATGCATGTATGGTAATTAAAAATATCATGACTTGAGTCAAGAATAACTTAGTTCTCATCTTTACCACTTTACTTTTTTTGTGAGCATCACTGCACCTCTGGTGGGAATAGGAGTCCCAGCCATGCTCCTGGAGAGGTGCTGCTGGATTTGAACCGTCATCCCTGTGGGCTGCATTCCCGCACACAACCACTACACCATCAGGGCTCAGCCCACCACTTTACATTTTAAAGAGGCTATGTGCAATAGATTTTCCAAGTGCAATGTATCACTTGCTTTCCTGACTGCTTTTTTCATGGGCGTTGGTCCTGGAAACAAGCAAAATAAAATTCTTGACAAAGTCAATCTCTTTCATATGTATCATGATGTTGTCTAGTGGTCCAGTTGTGATGTTTTTGCTTTTATTTAGATTGAATTCAACTCAGACTGAAGGTTGTAGTTTTGGATCTTTGTTAGTAAGTGCTTCAAATCTTTTTGGATCTCAGCAAGCTAGATTGTACATTTGCATACTTCTGACCATTATTGGAACTTCCTCCAATCCTGATGCTGTATTCTTCTTCATATATATCAATTTCTTGGATTATTAGCTCAGCATATAGTTTAAATAAGTATGGTGAAATGGCATAATCTGAAACACACCATTCCTATGATTTTAAACCATGTAGTATTGCCTTGTTCTATGGAAAGGAGTACCTGTTTTTTTGTGTACAAATTCCGCCTTGCAAGAACAAAATCAAGTGTTCTGGATTGCTTATTCTTCTACAATTAATAGTGTATTATCCACACAGTTTAATTCCCCCACATTATCAATAAAACACACCCCCCAAAATGTTTCTAGTGTGCTTTACTGTCAGCTGAAACCCATCTGACATCAGCAATGACACCCCTAAGGCCAAGTCCTCTTCTGAATCCAGACTGAATTTCTGGCAGTTCCATATTGATACACTAATGCAAGCAATGTTGGATGATCTTCAACAGGATTTCACCAGGAGGTGATATTATTCAACAATTTCCACATTCTATTGGCTCACCTTTCTTTAGCCTGGGCACAAATAGGAGTATTTTCCAGTTACGTGCCAGGTAGTTGTCTACCGAAGTTCTATAGAAGAGGGAGTGCTCTCAGTGTGGCAGTAGTTTGTTGAAACATTTCAATTGGTATTTTGTCAATTTATGGGATTTTGACATTTTGCTGATACCTTCAGTGCAGCTTGGACTTCCTCCCTCAGTATCATAGGTTCTTGATCATATGCTACCTTTTGAAATAGTTTACTGCCCATCTGTTCTTTTTGGTACATTGACTCTGTATATTGCTTCGATTTTCTTTAGATTCTTTCTGCATCATTCATATTTTTCCATACAATCGTTCAACATAAAACTCACCATCTGGATTTTATCTCCAATTCTTTCATATTGAGCAATACTGAGTATGTTCTTCCCTTTTGATTTTATAACTCCAGATTGTTCCATATTGCCTGATAATGTTTTACATTGTCTTCTCAAATTGACTTTTTAAATTTTCAGTTCAGATGTTGACATTAAAATACCTTTGCCTTTGGATATTGCCAGTGCTGTGGGCACTGCTCTTCTTCAGTTAGGGGTTCTAAATCTGAATTCTGTACCACTTGCCTCCCTTATACAAAGCCCACGTGGAGCAATGACTGTGACTTGGCTAACTGAAAGATTTGGCAGTCCAAACTCAGCAGACATTCCATCTCAGAAGGACGTGACAATCTGCTTCTGAAAAGATAGTTAGAAAACCTTACAGAACAATTTTACTCTGTAGTATAAGGACACCATGAGTTACAATAGGCTCAATGGCAGAGTTTGGTAGGTTTGGTGTTTGCGATTTGACTTACGTGCCAATGTATTTGCACTGATGCTGCCCATTCACAATTCAGATGAGTGGACCTTTAATTAGTTAAACAGCATGGTAATGAGAGCCATGTGCTATCAGATGCATATGTTCACTTAATGTGAATTTGGAGGAGAATAACATCTGTGTAATGTAGTCTGCAGCCTCATGAGAAAACTGTGAAAATGACACTAAAAAGATGTTACATAGCAAAACAGAAATACAGTCATTGGAGTACTTATCTTAGACATCTTTCTCTTTAAGATCATAAGGAGGATTATTTAATGTAACATGCCCCGCTTTAAAGCCTGTTAAAGATTAGAAAAATGAGCATAATTGTTATAGTTAATCATTTGGATCCAATATCCGAGTTCCCTTAGCATTTAAGAGCTACGTATTATGTTCTACTGTACCAGCCACTAGCACATTTAATTTGGAAAGGTAGTTAAGCCAAACAGCTCCTAATTAGATGCATTTCTGTTAGAACAGAACTGTATCTCTCCACCCAAAGATGATGCATACTTTAATAAGAGAAAGCAATGGTGTATGTGCATATTGCTTTCCAATGAGCCTGATCCTCAGAAAACCAATAACCAATGTGTTACCTGACTCTAATGCCCATTTCACAGTAAGGTATACAGCTGAAATGAAAAGCTTGTTCAAAACAATCACTTGTAATCTTATACCTTTTCTCCCTCAGAAAATGAAAGAGGAGATGCAGTTGGAATGATGCAAGGGTATAGTAATGCATTTGTCATTATTTTTTAGGTCAAGACAGATGAAATATAATATTTTTGCAATGTATATGGATTAAAGAACTTAAGGAAGTCATTGATCAGCTAAATGTATATAAGTCAAAGTCTCTGCCTTTCATAGACTGGTTAATTCAACTAAAACATTTCTATTCATGTTGATTATGTTATTTGACCTATAGGCATATAACCAATTTTAAAGACAGTTCAATTCAGTGTACCTTAAAATATTAAATGTTAACATTATTTTAGTTACAATATTGCACAAGTGCTATTATCAGTCTCCATGCCATGTTTTACTGCAATGGTTTTACAACATTCTTAAAGTTTTCTAGCTTGCTATGGTGGTTTAGTGGCGTATGTGCTGGGCACTGTGACAGTCACCTAATCTGGTGTCAAGTTGAGGATTCAGAGTGTAGAAGTGGAGTCTAGCCTGTCCTGGAGATCGCCAATGAGACGACTGTGTGGGCACAGCCTTCTCCTGAGAATTCTGGGGGATGGGGCAATTCCTTCTTGGGGACAGAGACTCGATCTTGGATAACTTCTTGGAGACTTTCCACTGACAACACTCACGTGGAGACTCTCTACTGATAAGGCTTACTTCCTGTGAGACGTACCTGAGGAGAATCCCCATGAAGCTACACTAGTGCCCTGATCAGACAAGTCACATGGATGCAACCAAACCTCTGAAGTTGGAGGAGCCACTTGAAGACCTGCCAGCGCAATGTCACTGGATCCAAAGGCATCCTACCCATCTGGCTTATAGTTGTCTTGCATTTGGCGTCATTGAATGTGCTTTGCGAGTGTGAAGAAGACTGTATAGACTGAGATCCGACACATGGGCTAATATCAGACTTGTGGGCTTGTACTGGAGTGAGTTGGAATGCTTGGTAATATACGATTATCTTTTCTATAAAACTCTCTCTTATATACATATACATGTCTATGAATTTGTTTCTCTAGTCTACCCAGACTTATACAGTTATTAAGCACAGGATTGTCAGTTCACTCCCGTCAGCTGACTCCCCAAGAGAAAGAGGAAGATTTCCCCTCTAACGAAGACTAACAACCTCTGAAACTCATGGTGGAAATTCTACTCTGACCTGTAAGGGTCACCAAGTTGAATTATCTTGATGGCAGGAAGTATTTTTACAGATCTTGATCCTGCTTTAACACTATTAATATGATTAATGATAAATGCAAAGGCACTGACTAATTAAGCTCAAAGAGGTTTCCTATGAACAAAAGACATTCCTCTTAAAATTAAAAACAAGAGCAATAATAATACTTCAAAATAATATTGGGCAACATTATTGTCCTCAGTTTTAGACTTCAAGTTGAGACCTGATTTTTTTAATTTTTATTTTTTAATTGGGGGTTTGCATAACTCTTATCACAGTCTACACATACCTCCATTGTGTCAAGTACATTTGTACATTTGTTGCCATCGTCATTCTCAAAGCATTTGCTTTCTCCTTGAGCCTTTGGCATCAGTCCCTCATTTTCCCCTCCCTACCTGTTCCCCCTTCCCTTATGAACCCTTGATAATGTGTAAATTATTATTTTGTCATATCTTACACTGTCTGATGTCTCCCTTCACTTTTCTATTGTCTATCCCTCAGGGAGAAAGTTTTATGTGTATCCTTGTAATTGACTCCCCGTTTTTACCCCAGCCTTCCTCCACTCTCCCAGTATCGCCACTCTCAGCACTGGTCCTAAAGGGATCATTGGTCTTGGATTCCCTGTGTTTCCAGTTCCTATACATAGCAGTGTAAGTCCTCTGGTATAGCTGGATTTGTAAGGTATAATTGGAACCATGATAGTGGCGGGGTGGGGGGTGGGTAGGGTAGGGCTGGGTGGGAAGAAGCATTTGGGAACTACAGGAAAGTTTTATGCTTCATCATTATTACACTGCACCCTGACTGGTTTGTCTCCTCCCTGCAACCCTTTTATAAAAGGATGTCTTGTTGCCTACAGATGGGCTTTGGGTCTTCATTCTCCACTCCCCCTCATTCAGGATGGCATAATTTTTTGTTCTTTGATGCCTGATATTTGATCCTATCAACATGTTGTGATCACACAGGCTGGGGTACTTTTTCCATGTGGGTTTTATTCCTTCTGGGCTAGATGGTCGTTTGTTTACCTTCAAGCCTTTGAGACCCCAGACTCTCTATCTTTTGACAGTCTGGTACCAACAACTTTCTTCATCAATTTTGCTTATGCATACATTTGTCTTCAGGGATCATATCAGGAAGATGATATACTTCTTTCAAGTGAGCTTTGTTGATTCTGGGCTAGAAGGCTACTTGTTTATCTTCAGGTCTTTATGACTCCAGATACTATATCTTTTGGTAGCCAGGCACTATCAACTTTCTTCACCACATTTGTTTATGTACCCACTTTGCTTTCAGTGACCATGTCAGGAAGGTGAACGTCACAGAATTCCGGATTGCTAGAACAAAGTATTCTTGCATTGAGAGAATACTTGAATGGAGGTTCAATGTCCATCTGTTACCATAATACTCAAACTATTAATAAATGCACATGGACCTATTTAGGACCTGATTTTACGGTCACATTTACTCATGAAGTTACAGAGATCCAGGGCTTCTTTTCATTCTTTTTCTTATGACTATTTATACTGATTAGTCTCTGTACTACAAGATATGTGTGAACATGTGACCGTGGACTACAGGTGAAAGACCTTCACGGGTGTTGCCCGATTCATAACAGTAGCAAAATTCCAGTGATGAAGTAGCAAATAACTTTGTGGTTGGGGGTGTCACCACCAGATGAGGAAATGTATTAAAGGGTCACAGCATTAGAAAGGTTGAGAACCACTGCTCTCAGGCTTCTAGGTATCCACAAGGACTCACTAAGTTTTTTCTGCAGTCCCCTAGAACAGTTCACTGCAGTTTACTGCAGAGATTCTGAGAGCCACTATTTCAGTACCTACATTTTTTTTCATTCAAATGAGAAAAAGTACTAAACTCCTCTGGTGAAGTTTCTACCTTTCATCTTAATCAGACAGGATTATGTTTGTAAACGGATAGCTTCACTCTAAAATCTAAGGAAGACCCTTGGGTTCCATTTAATTTCTATGTAATAAGGACTTGGAATATGAAGCTAAAAATATTAGGAGCTAGCTTGTGTGACTATTCTGGGATAGTTGAAGCATATGTTTATGACAATAAATAAATGACATGACTGGGTTTTTAATATTTCTGCTGTCAGAGTTGTTGCTGACTCACAGTGACCTCCTAGGGCAGAATAGAACTATCTTTGTGGGTTTCTGAGACTATAACTCTTTTATCTGAGGAGAAAGGTCCATCTTCCTTCTGAGTGTGACTAGTACTCAAATTGCCAGCTTTGTGGTTAGCAACTCGATACGTAACCACTATGCCACCAGTGCTCCTCCTTTTAGATTCTGCTAATACTTCTTTTAGCCTTTTGGACAGTCAGAAGCACCTCTTAAAATAGTGGTACTGGAATAAATCATTGATACAGTTGCCATTGAATTGACTCTGACTAACAAATAAGGCAAAGTCCTTGCTTTCTAGGCTCTTTTTGACTGTATTAGCCCCAAGATGGATTTGTTTGCTTTTCTGGCAGTCCACTGTATTTTTAATATTCATCACAAACACCCTAGTTTAAATAGGTCAATTCTTCTTTGTTCTTCCCTATTCTATATTCAACACTTCCATAGGCATATGAGGTGATTGAAAATACAATCTCTCAGGTCAGGTGCACCTTAGTTCTCTCTTTTATTTTTGTTGGGCATCACTGCTCTCCGGTGGTGGGAGTAGGAGGCCCAGCCCCACTGCTGGAATTGAACCTCCGTCCCAGTGGGCCGCAGTCCCACACACAACCACTACGCCACTGGGGCTCAGCCGCACCTTAGTTCTCAAAGTGACATCTTTGCTCCACAACACTTTAAAGAAATCTTGTGTGTCAGATTTTTCCATTACAATATATGTTTGATTTATTGTCTTTTGCACCCATGAGCATTATTTATGGAGCTAAGCATTGTGAAATCCTTGACAACATAATATTTCCTCCATTTATCAAAATGTTGTCTAATACTCCAGGAATAGAATTTTTGCTTCTTTTACCTTGAGTTACAATCCATATTAAAAGTTGCCATCTTTGAGCTTCATCAGGAAGTACTTCAAGTGGGCCTCATTGTCACCAAGCAAGGTTGTCATTTGCATTTAGCAGGCTGCTAAGGAACCTTCTTTCAATCCTAATCCCATGTTATTCTTCATGTAGTCCATATTTTTTGGATGATAGAGCCATAATTCAAATTGGATAAGTAAGGTAAAAGGATGTAACCTTGATTCACACCTTTCCTATTCTGTTCTAATGACCATCTCCTGATACATGGTCTGCATGAATAAATGAAGAACTTTGGAATGGCCATTCTTCTCAATGTCATCCACACTTTGTCATGAACAGTATTACTGAATGCCTTCATGGAGTCCATAAAACACAAGTAAATGTCCTTCTGGTCTGTTTGCAGTCATGGTCCACCTAACATTTGTAATGCTATCCATCATGCCAGGTAGTCCTCTGAATCTGGGTGGTATCTATGCCAACTCTCTATTGATGTACTGCTACAACTGTTTTTGAATTACCTTCAGCAAAATTTTACTTTTGTGTGACAATAATGCTATTGTTAAATAATATCTGCATTCTATTGAGTCACTTTTCTCTGAAATGGACACAGATAT
Organism: Nesogale talazaci; assembly: GCA_004026705.1. Lineage (NCBI taxonomy): Eukaryota > Metazoa > Chordata > Mammalia > Afrosoricida > Tenrecidae > Nesogale > Nesogale talazaci. The sequence goes on along the minus strand of PVJH01000826.1, from coordinate 84,768 downwards.
GGATATCCTACAGTTGACTGTCTTCCAAATTTCTTGACATCGAAGATCGAGTACAACTAGTGATTCATCAACTTGTTGAAACATCTCAACTGGAGCCTCATTTTTTGTTTTGATAATGAGTAGGAAAACTGATGATGAATAAATGCTTATGACTTGTGGCACTGCTAAAGAATGTGGAACAATGGATATTCAAAAGAACAAACTAATCTATCTTGATTAATTACAGCAAGAATTCTCGTTAGAAGCATGGATAGTGAGACTTTATATCATATACCTTATATACATGTGTATAAATTGAGTTTTCTCAGTACATGCCTCGACTGATGCTTGGGTTGGCTTATACTTGAGTATGTATGGTACTTTGTATATGTTATCAGGAAAGAAACAATTTCTGGAGAAGGATATCACATTTGGTAAAGTAGAGGGCCAGCAAAAAAGAAGAAGGTCCTTGACATGATGGACTGACACAGTGACTGCAATAATGGGCGCAAGCAGAAGACTTATTGTGAAAGGATAGCTTAGGATTGAGCAGTGTTTAATTCTGTTATACATAGGTTCTTTATGAAGCAGAAACCAACTAAATGTCACCTCACACCAAGAATATATCTTTTTAGGTTGATGTCTTTGGTACAGCTTGGAGTTATTCCGTTAGGACCATTGGTTCTTGATTATATGCTATTTCTTGAAGTACTTGAACATCTACCAATAATTTTTGATACAGCAACTCTGTCACTTATATTTTCTGTGATACTCCCCATGTCCTTCACATTTTGCCCATAGAATCCTTCAGTTTTTCAAGGTGAGGTGAGTATTTTCGCTTCGATCCTTTCAGCTAGAGATATGCTGAGCATGTTCTTCCTTTGTGGCTGTCTGGATACGGCCTACATTATCTTCACAACTTTGCAACCAAGTGTTGATACAGGACATGTAAAAGATATCATATTTTAGTTAGGATACCTATTAGGACTGCATTCTGGTTCTAGTATTAGGTAAGCAATAGGATGTTAGCTCTTTCCTCAGGGGGGTGACTCAGCAGTTATCTAAACATGAGAGACCAGAGCCAAAGTCAGAGCTCAAATTACAGTAGTTGAGATGTATAGGGCAAGACTCAAGAAAGAGTGAATGAATAAATAAAATTTAGACTCAGAGCTTTTAGCACACTAATTCCAGTGCTACAGAAAGCTTTCTTAGGCAAAAGTTTGGCTCTCTTAGTTGAAAATTTTAAACTTGCTTTCGGTTTACTAAGAGGCCTTCATTTTCACTTGAGCACTGTTTGACACTGGTAGTTTTCATGGAAATGGAAGATATTTCCACCTGCACTACAAATGGTCTTCAGCAACCTCCACATCCTATGAAATTAATAATAATAAATTAAGATAGGTTGGCTAATTGGGAGTGGGTCTCCGAAGTACCCTCACTGCTCTTCCTTTTGAAAAGCTCAAGCTTTAGCAATATCTTTCCTCCTGTCCAGACTGAGTACCTGACCAAGAGTAAACCCTATCATTCCTTTGCTAGATATGTATAATGTTGCCTATATATGTGGTTTTGTTATTGAAGGTACTTTTCTTTTGAGGAAAGTTTATTACTCAAAAATCTTCAGATATTATCACACTTTGTACCTTGAGAAAATTAAAGACACCAACTGCAAAAGCTTATTCATTGCCACACAGAAACTTGAATTGACTGACACAGTGACGGTTCCAAGAAAATGCCCATAGGTCAGAAAACAGGCAACTCATTGCAGAAAATATACATTATAGATGTGTTTGGGGCATTTTGTGTTTCCTCATTTTACTGTGAAGTGATTGAGAGGTGGGGGTTCTTCTGAGAGGTGCACAGTGGATGTCAGTATCGTACCAAGTCTTCGTGCACAATATCATAATAAGTCATCATGTACAATGTCAAAATTATACCGAGACTCAATCTCTGAGTGTGCAGGTGGATCACGACAATTATGTTGAATTCAGAGCAGAGAGCATTTTAAACCTTAGCCTGCAAGTAAGCAGAATTTGGATTCAGACAAATGCTTACAAGCTCTTGTAACTCTGTCCTACTTGATACCAGATGTCTAGAAGAAATGTGCTCCTTTGGGGTAAAGGCTTTAAATGGACCCTGTGTGAAAAATAGAGTCATAAAGAGCCAAAGAGTGTTGCAAAGAAGCAAAAGCATATTCAAGTCAAATGGGAAGGCTAGTAGTAAAATATAGCAAAAGGAACAGACTGACTCTTTTTCATTTTCTCTTGGGTACCTGGCATTTCATTCTCTCTCTGGAGTCCAATGGCCTTATACTAATGAAATAGGAGCCTACAGTTCTTTTTGTTTCCAGTTAATCACTTTCAAATGCCTCTGCAGGCATGGAATTATATATCCCTGGGGCCATTACTGCATGTGAAGGTATAGGCAATGGTAAAGAATTTGTTTTCAAATTTCTGATATATAAAATATGGAAGACTTAGCCATTTTACTTCACAGAGTGGGGACTAGGCAATCTAGTCATGTTTGATTTGGCAACATAACAATTATGCTATATTGAAGGATACAATATCTCTTCAAAAAGAAATGCACTGCCATCAGGTCCATTTTAACTCATAAAGATGCTATAGGACTGATGAGAACCACCTCTGTGTGTCTCTGAACCCTACCTAACTCTTTTCAGGAGGAGAAAGCCTGACCTTTATCCTGTGGAATGTGGCTAGAAGTTTCAAAATGCTAAACTGAGTTAAGCAGCCCAGTGTATGACCACCGTATCGCCAAGATTCCTGTACAGCATCTCTTAGACTTATATGACAAACACAAAGATTAGTAGTTCTGATATTTATACTTCCCTTAGGCCATATAAATATCAAAACCAACTCTTGTTCTCATTTTCACTCTCATATAAGTTTCAAAGGTAGCCCCATAGTTAAGTGGTGAGTCACTAACCAAAAGCCTGCAATTCAACCCACCGACTACTCTGTGGGAGAAAACGACATGGTTATCTACTCTCATAAAAATGACAACCTAGGAAGCTTAGGGAATAGCTCTCCTCTGACCTGAGGGAGTGGAGTAAAATTAGAAAAATTAGACCACAAGATATAATAATTAACCATGCTTGTGAAAGTTTTCTTCAGGAAATTGCCTGACTCTTACACTGTCAAATTCTCCAGACAGATTGGCATCTCTGTATTTTTTTTTCAGATTTTACACTTATTTATTTATTTTAAGAAATCATTTTATGGAGGGCTCTTACAGATCTTATAATCCATATATCAATTGTATTAAGAACATTTGTATATATCATAATTTCCAAAACATTTTCTTTCTACTTGAACCTTGGTATCCTTAAAATTTTAAGAAGTTATAACTGTTGGAAGATAAATTCTGATAACACTCACTAGCATGGAGTCAACTGAAACTCACAAATCCCTAGAGGACAGAGTAGGCCTTCCCCACAGAGTTTCATTTTTTTTTAACCTAAGTAAATTTTCACCTGAGCAAACTGCCAAATGTTTCTCCTGTGTAGCAGCAGCTGGTGAGTTAAAATTGACATACTGTCAGGCTGAGCCCAGGTGGCGTAGTGCTTGCGTGCGGGACTGCGGCCCACTGGATTGGCGGTTCAAATCCAGCAGCAGCTCTCCAGGAGCAAGGCTGGGCCTTCTACTCCCACCAGAGGGCAGTGATGCCTCCCCCCACCAAAAAGAAAATCCACAAACTGTCAGTTAACAATTCAGTACTTTAATCACTGCAGCGATTCCGGGCTTCTAAAATTTGGTTACTTGCAACAAAATCGTTAAATGATAAAATACTCTCAAACTCAAACTACTATTTTCGAATTGATGCCGACTCATAGGGACCCCGCAGAACAGGGGAGAACGGGCTGTGTGAGCATCTGAGATTGCAGCTGTTTAGAGTAGAAGTGGGAAGCCCACTCTGTCTTTCTTGGAGTGGCTGAGGGTTTAGGACTACCCACCTTTTAGAGCTAAATCGAATGCAGAGCCACAGTGCCGCCGCTGCTCCAATAAAAGACTCTAGGAGGCCACAATTGATAAAATTATCCCTGCTGCAGATGGGGAAGGTAATCTAAAACAATTATAAAAGGGTAGGAAATAAGTGTAGGCAATGTTTTTATATGTATGTGTGTGTGTGTGTGTGTGTGTGTGTGTGTTTGAATGTATGTATTCTTGTTGCCAGGTACCAATGAAGTGACTGACCCCATGTCCAACAGAGCAAAACACTTCCTGGTTGTGGCAAGGTGTAAGCAGACTATTGTCAGATCTTCTTTTAAGCTTCCTCTTTGCTGTGGACCCTCTGCTTTACCAAGCCTCAGACCCTCTGGGACAGTTGCTTTCTGAAGACATGCTACAGTGGAGTTGATGAACGCTCACCGTGCTCAGCAACAACGGACATTCTGACTGTAGACTGGACTTCTTCAAAGACAGATTTGCTCAGTCTTCTGGCAACCCAGGGTAGGTTTAACATTCTTTGTCAGCACAGTGATTCAAAGGCATCAATTCTTTTTGGTCTTCCTTATTTCAGCTTTTATTTCCATGGGGAAATAAAATATCAGATTAGAAAGATCATGGATTGGTCCACGTACACCTGAGTCTTCAAAGTGATATCTTTGCTTTTTAACAGTTTGAAGAGAAAGTGTGTAGCAAAACGCCAATGTGAATCATCATTTGGTTTCTTGGCTGGTGCTTCCATGCGGCTTTACTGTGAATCCAAGTACAATTGAATCCTTGACAATGATCTTTTTTCCCTTTGTTATCATGCTCCTTATTGGTCCAATTAAAGGATTTCTTTTTCTTTATATTGAGGAGTACTCCTTCCTGAGGGCTATATTCTTTGATCTTCATCAGTAAGTACTTTAAGGCTTCATTACTTGAACTATGCTAATTTGGGTTATCTGCATATCAAAGATTGTTAAAGAAGGTTCCTTCAATTCTGATGTTGCCTTCTTGTTTATATAGTTTATAGTGTTGCTTGAGTTATTTGCTCAGAAATGTATTTAATAATTATGTTGAAAGGGTATAAATCGACACATATTTCCTGACTTAAATCACACAAATTATGTTGTTGTTTTTTCTAATTACTGCCTCTTGTGCGATGTACAATTTTCACCTGAGCCCAGTAAAATATTCTGGATTCCTATTCTCTTCAATATTCTCTATAATTTGCTATAATCCACACTGTTGAATTCCTTTGTGAAACCCAGGTAGAAGTTTCCCTGCTCTGTTAAAATTCATCCAATATCTGTAATGGTATCTTTTGTTCCACATTCTTTTATGAATCTGGCTTGAATTTTTGGAAGCTCACTGTTGATGTGCTGCTGAAAGCATTTTTAAATTGTCTTAAGCTAAATTGTACTAGGGTGTGATATTAATAATATGGATCAATAATTTCTACATTCTCTTGGGTCACATTTCTTTGGAACAGACCTCCTATGGACCTCTTCCAGTTGGTTGGCCATGGAGCTATCTTCTATATATCTTGGTGTACACAAGTGAACATACATTGTTGAAATATTTTAACTTGTATTTGTTCAGTTCCTAGAGCCTTGTTTTACAACAAGACCTTCTGTGCAATTTAGACTTCTTCCTATATTCATACATCATCAATTCTATGTTCTGATAATTACTGGATGGTTCCATATGTTGTCTGGCACAGCAGCAAATGACAGTCCAAAAGTTATGCTCTAGCCATGTCATTAAGATCAACTCTACATAGAGGAGACAGCTCTATTCCTGTTATAATTTGAGAGTCTTTAAATGTAAGGGACTCATCTTCTGCCTCTATGTTAGACACATTTCCACTGCCTCTTCCTTCTCAGTCTGTGCGAGTCTACAGACTCCACTGAATCCTGTCTTCTCATCTTGTTTGTGTTTCGAAGAGCAGTCACATAGCTTCTGATATCCTCGTAACAGGGAGGTGCCATGGGATGGCAAACTGAGACACGAGTAGCGATCTATGTATCGATATACACTCATGCACACAGGTCTTCAAAGAGTTCATAGAAATGTGTATTATGAAAAAATTCTGCATAGGTCTCAAAAACTTTTCCATAGCAAAATAAATTTGCATTAGCTTTTTAATAATATGTCTGAAGAGGATCTAATTTTGAGACCCTTTGTTAGCCTGGATGGACTAGAAAAACAAATTCATAGAGACACTTTATGTGTATGGGAAAGAGCTTTACATACAAGAGCAGTTGAATACTGAGAAAACATCCCAGTTAAGTCCCTTAGTCTAATATTAGCCCATATATCTGATCCAATCTATAAAGTCCTCTTCAGACTCACAAAACACATGCAAAGACGCCGAATGTAGGAAGATCACAGGCCAGTGGGTGGGAAGTCTTATGAATCCAGTGCCATTGTAAACATCTCAGCACTCGCAGGTTTCTCCATGTCCCAGGGCTGCATCAGGGTAGGTCCATGTGACTTCTCCTCAGGGATGCCTTGCAAGGAGTGAGCCTAGAGAGAGTGTCTCTGAGCCTAGAGAGAGTGTCTCCCACCTCCAAAGAGGAAAGAAAGGAGTTCTCAGAATCCTCAGGAGACAACCATGCCAACACAAAGGCCTCACTGGCTGTATCCTGATTGAAGGGTTAGACACCACCCCTACACTCTGTATTCTCATATTGACACCTGATTATGTAGCTACCACAGGTAATAAGAAGGGAAGGACATCAGTTTCTATGGCAAACCAATAGAAGAAATTGTAAGAAATTGCCAGACTGTCTTGCACAGGGGCTATTCCATTATTCATTCCAATTAGCAGTGTATTATAGTTCCTGTTGCTTCATACTCTTCCTTCCTTCCTGTTGTTGTCAGTTTTAAATTTTAAATCATTTTAATAGATATGTTGTGACATCTCATTTTAATCAACAATTCACGATGATATTGTGTTGAAATCCTTTCATATGTCCATGTCCTTCTTGCCTATCATTTCTGGAGAAATGCCTGTTCAGATCTTTTGTTCCTTTTGTCTAATGGTTTTTGTTCTCTTTTTGTGAGTATGAACTGCCTTTTGTATAGTCCGGATACAAAGCCTTCATAACATGTGTAATTCTGCACACACGTTCAGTCAGTCTATGGCATTGTTTTAATTCTCTTAAGCGTAACTTTTTCAGATAAAATTTTTAATTATCATAGCATTCTACTTATCAATTTTTCTTCTATGGATTGTGCTTTTTGTAACCTAAACATCATTTCCAAGTGCAAATTCATATAGATGTTTTCTTATTGTATCATTTTATACCTTACACTTAGGCTCGTAATCTTTTTGAGTTATTTTTACTAAAAGATGTAAGTTCTGTATATATTTGTATATATACATGTATATACATACTTATACTGGTTTTGTAGACTATACATACATATGTATATGCATATGTATTTATGCCCAGTTGTTCTAACACTATTTGTTGAAAATATTTTTATTGATGTACCAAATGGCCTTCGCTCTTTTATCAAAGATTAGTTGACAATATTTATATGGCTCTATTTTTGGTTTCTCCATTTTATTTCACTGCCCTCTTTTGTCAATGTCAACACAAACAAAATGATGCCTTGGTCACTGTCATATGTAGGAAGTTTTAAATTTAAGGAGTATCAACTATCCAACTCTGTTTTTCTCCAGTGGTGTGTTGGATATTCTGGGTATTTTGTTCTTCCATAGAAACTATATAATAAGTTTGTCAACATCCACTAAATAATTTGCTGATGTTTGTATTTTATTGTATATCATCTATAAATCAAGTTAGACAAATTGTCATCATAGTAATATTTACTCCTATCCATGAACATGGTTTATCTCAGCATTCATTTAGATCTACTTGAGTTGACCCTTTTCATAATATTTTATTAGTAGAATAGGCTCCTCAGTATAAATATGATAGGAAATTATGAATAACAGAGAGAAATTTATGCTATAAAATTATATATATATAGAAAATTTTCTTTATTTTGGAAGTAACTCAAATCACAGCAATAGGCAGCAATACATGTTTTTACATTTTTGAAACTTGCATTAGGGGGTCTTAAAAAGTTTATGAGAAATGTAATTAAAATTAATGGAATTATTCCACCACATTGATGTGGTGGAATAATTCCATTAATTTTAATTACATTGATAGGAAAGTATGAAGAAAAGATAGAAATTTAGGCTGTAAAAGTTACATATTTATTTATAAAGATACTCCTTTTCATATAAGAGTATCCACTGAGGATCTTATTCCTACTTGAATGTCTCTGTTAATTAGTACTGTAATAAGTAATTTACTTGAGCTTTTCCCCTCTTGGATAATTAAAAAAAATTTTTTTTGCTCTGTCAGAACAATTCTGATACTAAGACAATGGCAAGAATGAATAGATGCTCAAGACCTATCTTTAGTAGTAGTTCACTAAAAGATAACATAATTATAGCAGAAGACTCACTCTGTATTTTGGAAGCCTTAAATGGAGCAAAAAAATAATTATACATTAATCTGAAAAAATATTCCACAATCTCTATGATTTGACAATGTGAAAGACAGAGATCTTACCCTTGAATAGTGGCCTTGCCTAGAATAGACATGAAAACCCAATAGTATCTGCTTCTGAAAGTGGAATATTGCTGCTGCTTTTGTTCAGCTCTGAATGCCTGAGCCAGCACTGTTCATGCTGGACACTTACTTCTCAGTTGCCTAAACAAGAATGGCAGGTCTAATTTTATTATCCTTACTCTAGCAAAATACCTACTGTCATCTGTAAGGACAATATGATCAAGTCCCTTGGCTAACGGATGCATTTCCTCAGCCATGATATCCTTAAGGCTCTGAAACAAAATGGAAATTCAAACTTTACTTTTAGGGGGAAAATCACTATGTTGCATTTCTAAAAATAATATTTGTTCAGAGAGAGTTTTTTGTAATGCTAGAGGGAGGCAGTCTAGCTGATGTTTATAGAGAATGGCAATGGAGGCTCCTAATTAATGTACGGTCAACAGGAAAAGCAGAAAGAAAGAGCACTTGGAGGTCTTTGGGTCTTCGGAGCTAGACGTCCATGCCGGCAAGGCCAACCCGGCAGGACACATTGGTAAAAGGGTGAGTACAATGTTGGAGGGAGGGGGAGCACATAACACATGAAGTGCACAAGTCTGGAGCTCACAGTGGCTCATTTTGTGATTCTAGCAATGACAGTCTACATCTCAGCTGGTGTCACTTATTGGGATTGTTTTCTACCCAGAAAAAGGGTTGGCAAAGGCTCTTATTACACACTTCAAGTATTCTCTTTGTTCTTTTCACTGATGGAATTCATTGAGTATCGAGATGAAGTATTCATTGTTGAGGTAAAGTAAGAAAATGTCTTGGGAGTGTTTTCTTACCATAAGGTTGATGAGGATCTGAAACCTGCTGAGTGGCCCTGACCTCTTCTGTTGAGTCATGTCTAAGCAGGTCTTCTTTTGATTTCTTCTTCTGCATATGATGCACCAGAGAAGCTCATTTTGTGATTTTTGTAAGGTGCAGGGCCTCGTAAGAGAACCCTTGAAAGAATCACCTTTCCAAATGTACCTGTTTCCTTATCAGTAAAATATAAATGAACAATATCCTAGTTAGATTTCTTACAAGATTTAGGTGATGATATTGGGTCAAAAATGTTTTTTTTAAAAAAATAAGATTTTATCTTTTTTTTCCTTTCAACAGTTTTATTGGCATACAATTTGCCTATCATACAATTGAATTGTTCAATTGTTCAGTCATATCAAGGGATTTTGTACAATTCGCACCACAACTATCATAGAACATTCCCTCCCTGTGGTTGATTCGCCTTTAAAATGAGTTGTGCTTTCATTATTTACTCCACAAACCCTGTTCCTCTCCATCTCCCCCATCCCCCCACCCCTGCATTCCCCATAACACCTTCTATCAGTTATTCTCATTATGCATCCACTTTTCCTGTGCTTCCAAGCTGGGAAGCCCAACTGAAGACAATGAAAAGCAAATGACACTAAGATGGTAAGGATACAATCATCTTAGTGGAAAGAAAAAAAAATACCAAAAAATGTGTGAGAGAGAGAAGACCCCCATCGATGTTCAAGAAGCCAGAGAAGAAACACCTGTCATGGAGCATCTAAAAGATACTTGCACCTAAAACAAATCCAGGCCATGGCTCTAGGGAGGTCCCCTGGCCAAATATCGAATTTGATCCAGCATAATCAAGAGTGCAATGGTCTCTAGTGCATATCCTGCCAGCAGCTCTGTCAGACTAGACACTCTGCAGATGGGTTTTTAAAAGTAAAATAAGGCCATATGAAGGTGACATTTACTTTCACAATAATTATGAGGCTATAAATGATGAGTGCTTTCCAATGAATTACATTTCTATTTTAATTTTAATAAGCACATTATTCCAAAATACAGGTGTCCAAAGTTATTTTAGGAGGTGTAATGACAGGGTAGGAACCCTCGCCATGTAGTGAGTTAGGCGTTGGGCTATTCATGGCAAGGTCAGCAATTGAAAAGGACCTACTCCTCTGCAGCAGAAAGGTGAGTCTTTCTACGCTCATGAAAATGTCCAGTCTCAGAAACACAGGAAATTTCAACTCTGTCCTACATGGTTGCTCTGAGTGAGAATTTATGAAATAGCAGTGAGCGTGGCACTTTTGTTGGTAGCACAGTAGATTAAGCTCTGGGATACTAACAAAGATCTAGCTGTCCAAATTCACCAGCTGCTCCACAGAGAAAGATAAGGTCGCCTACTCTTACTAAAATTGACAGCCTCAGAAACGCTGCAGCTCAGTTTTACTCTGCCCCATAGCGTTACTGTGAATGAGAATTAACAGGAGTGAACTTCATTTGAGTTTTAAAATTATTATCCCTTTTCACGATGTGAAAGTATTTGTATATCATGTTTTTCTACAAAGGAGTAGAGATAAAAGATAAAAACTCTTACTACTGAACAATATGGCAATATTTTCTAAGCCTTTTTAAAGTTGTTAGCTTGGTATGTGAAAAAAGTTTAGCATATAGTCTCTTGTGTGTTCTTGAGATTACCTTTATGGGAGATGCAGAGGAAAACAATTTAAAAGCCTCCATTGTAGCATTAGAGCTCACTGAATTCTTGACTAAGTGGTATCTTTTTAAAACATCTTCTTTAAAAAAGTATATTTCTAAAATCGAGGTGCAAAATTTTCATCAATCAAAGATAGCAAAAATTACTAAAAAAAGGTGTTTTATAAAGTTTACACTTGAATTGAAAGAGTGCTTTTAGAGATACAATGAATGGAATCTACCATATGTACTCAAGTATAAGTCTACTGAAACATCAGCCAACGTACTTAATTTTACTGCAAAAATTGCTGAAAAAACTAGCTTATGCATGAGTAATAAGGTAGTTGATAGGAAGATGTGTTTTCTGCAACAGTAAGGGGGATGAATTGGAAGCACTTGCTGATGAAGACCAATGCTTGTAGCCTTCAGTATGGAGTACAACTCTTTGTAAGAAGACCAATATCTCACAGCTGGACCAATAGGCAATGCCATGATAAATGGAAAAAACACTGACATTTATAAAGGCTTTCATCTTGCCTGGGCCCACAATTCATGCTCATGAAAACAACAGTCAATAAGTCAAATGCCATATTCCTTTGGGCAGCACCCATTTAAAATATTGAAGAGCATGCATGCCACTGAAGTCTAAGAGAAACCTGACCCACACCATGGTTTTATAAATAGTATATATATATATATATACACACACACATATATATATATATATATATATATATATACCTTGGACGTTGAATAAGAAAGACCAAAGAAGAATTAATTACAAAACTTCATCTCACATACTTTGGGCATGTTATTATGAAAGACTAGACCCTGTTAAAGGGCACCTTGGTACAGTGGAAAGTCCACAAAATTAAGAAAGCATTCCAGGAGTTAGATCAGCATAGTGGCTGAGACAATGTGCTCATGCATCACAAGTGTGAGGTTGGTATGGATGGAACCAAGCAGTGTTTCATTCTGTTGTACACAAGCTCATTGTGAGTGGTAACTGACCTGGTGGCACTGAAGGACAGGTCCCCTAATTTGTGTTCTCAAGCAAGATTATGTTGGAACTTTTTTGGGAAACAGGAATTTGCTCTCATTCTTAATAATATTTATTTTAAATATGGTCCTGGCAAAGAATATTGAAAGTACCATGGACTGCAAAAAAAAAATCTGTCTTAGAAGAAGTATATCCAGAATACTCCTCGGAGACAAGGATGGTGAAACTTTGTATCACAAACTTTGGACGTGTTGTCCGAAAAGACAAGTCCCTGAAGAAGGACATCCTACTTGGTATAAGAGAGGGGAGTGACACTGGACCATGTACGATATGACAAAATCTTTATAAATTATCAAGGGTTCATGAGAGAGGGAGGAGCTGGGATGGAGGGGAAAAATAAGAAGCTAATACAAAGACCTGAAGTAGAAAGAAAATGTTTTGAGAATGATGATGGCAACAAGTATACAAATGTGCTTTGCATAGACTGATTGGATGTACGGATGGTGATAAGAGTTGTATGAGTCCCCAATAAAATGCTTTTAAAAAGAGAAGGGGCAGTGAAAAAGAGGAAGACCTTCAACAAGATGGGTTGAAGAATAACTTCATCTGTGGGTTCACACAGAAGAGCGATTGGGAGGATGGCACGGGAGCAGGTAGTGTTTTATTCTCATGTGCATAAAGTCACTAGGAGTTGTAGCCAACTTGATGTAGCCACAAATTAATAAAAGGAGGTCATTGTATTATATCTTAAATGTATTGAAGAGCAAGGATGTCTGTTTGGAGAATGAAGGGGTGCCTGACCCAAGTCCTGGTTTCAATCACCTTATATGCATGTGACTGCTGTAAAAGGAATAAGAAAGACCATGGACTAATTGGTCCATTTGGATGGTGTTGGTAAAGAATACTGGAAGTATTATGGAAGGACCAAACAAATCTATCTTGGAAGATATATGGCCAGAATGTACCTTGGAAGCAAAGATGACAAGACCTTGTCTCACTGACTTTATCTCACCTGCTTTAAAGATGTTATCAGGAGAGACTAGTTCCTGACAACAGATGATATGTTTGCTAAAGAGGAAGGATAGTGAAAATGAAGAAAATCCTCAAGCAAGATTGACAATCGACTCTCAATGGGCTCTCACCTTACAACAACTGCCTGAATGGCACAGAACTGGGCAGTTGTATGTCCCTATGAGCTTAAACCGACTCTGTGACAGTAACATCAACAGTAATACAACATAGTTGGTATCCTTGCAAGAGGTAGAGAAGAGACACAGAGACTGAGAGCCTGGAATGAAAACAGTGATGTATTACCTGAGGTTGGAGTTAGGCAGCCATAAAAGAAGGAAGATATAGGCTACCAGAGTTGGAATAAATTAGGAAGGATCCCTCTCTAATGCCTTCAAAGAGAACATGGCCTACTGACACTCTGAATTCGTGATTCCTTGCTCCAGAACCATGAGAAATTGATTGCTGTTTTTATAAGGCACCTGGTTTCTGGTACTTTGTTAGAGAAGCTCTAGGAAACCAAAGATACCCAACACAATCTGACACATGGTCACAGGTTAAAAGGTTTGTGAGGAGGGCATTTAAAACAGAGTGAATGATTTCCAAATAGTTTAACTATGATCTAGAACAAAGCTCAAGGTGATTTTCAGGAAAATGAAATTATTCAACACCTACAAAAGCATAATGCACATTATCCAATCAAAAAAATCTCTCTTACTGTCATCTAATTGATGCTGTCTCCTAGTGACCTTTCAGGACAGGGTAGAACTGCCACATAACTTTCCTGACTCGCTTCCTCTTTATGGAAGTAGAAAGCCCCATCTCGTTCCCCAAAGCATAAAAATGTCACCCAAAGAGTAGAGATAAATCAAAGTTGAATCTGAACTGATACCATTTTTATAATTCACACATAAGAAAATTAAACCATCTATTAGAATTTTATTCTAGACTTGAAATGTTAAACAAGAACGTGGAAGATAGTTTTTAAAAGGTCTGACTGAAACGTGGATGTTTGGGCTGGATCCAGACCACACAGCCCCTTCACAGAGCTTCAGCCCCTTGCACCAGCCTCACAAGAAGATGATGAACCACCTGCTGAACAGTGTTACCCCTGCCTCTGGCATTTCACAGAGCTTATCTCTCAGGGCCGGGTGTGTACAGTCTCTTGCCTCAGCGTTCCAGGAGGCAGGTCTGCAAAAGACAAGTTGTACTCACAAACCATATCCTGACTCAAAGCCTGTACCTGCAGCATCAAAAAACCTCTTTTGCCTTATCAGTACATACGTCCTTGGTTCAAGCTCTCTGTAAGTCCCACTGCCTCACTGCCAGGGGCGATTTCCCTGGCCTAACTCATGGATCTCAGAACCTGCCCAGGAGCTCAAGATGCTCCTCTCCCTTTTTCCTCCCCCAAATTCTTTCTTACCCCAATAAAACCTGTCTCTGTCTCAACCTCTCAGTCTACAGATAAAAACTGCTAGGCATGTGAATTTCAATTATTTGGGGTAAGTTAAAAGCCTATTAGATATTTCAGAGGAATAGATTGGCAGGTTTGCTGACATTGTAACAGAAACCATCCAAAAGACAACCTAGAAAGAGAAAAGTAATTTAAAATCTTATAAAGAATAATGTTTTATCAGAATCAGAGAACCAGGCGTTCAGAGTATAATAGACAGGACAGATGCATGCTGGTAGAGAGAAAAAAAACTCCAAACAGTTATTTCTTAAAGATTTACCTTCAGAAGGGCATGTCCATGAAATTAAGGCCTCAATGAGAAGCTAGAATTAAAGTAAACAAGTCTGAGTGTTTTCTTTGAGAAGTACAAAGATTAACTGTCATTCACAAAAGTAAACTTAGGCCTGAGTAAATTCAAAACAGTAGAAAAGACACAGAAACGGAGCAGCAGAGAAGAGACTCAATGGGTGATGGGGGGGCGGGTATTGTTTGTGCTATTTGACTATGAGAAATGTAAAAATGTTTATGGGATTGATCCCTGGGTCCTTAGCTGTGTCTTCTGATTACTCTGGAGTGCTTTCTCCAAAGGAAAGACTGAGAAACGCCTGGCTAAAAAGTCTCCTACTTTCAGGAAAATCTAGAAATTTTGTCATGTCACCTAGATGGTCTGGTTCCTGTACTCAGGCTTTTCACATTCACCCTGTGCTCTGGCTAAGTCAAGATCTTTGGCATCACCCTAAGGGTCATGTTTTTCAACCTCCATCCATTGACAGAAAAGGGTTATCAGGAGTTAAAGACCTGGTTTTTCACTCAGGTTTAAATTCCTTCCCGTTATCTAGCTTCCTTCTTGCAAACTGGAATCTGATTATGACGACTCCCTAGTTTTCAAGTGCCCAAGTATAGACTCACATCCTTTCTTTTCTTCAGTACCAACAAGGACAGAATTTGCCTTTTATTTTGCAACTATCTACTGCATTTGCCAACTCCCAGTGGACGCTATCAGTCCCCATTGTGTGGCCTTTCCAGTCAGAGATTATCGAGTTCCTGCTGATGGCTTCTGCTGAAGACTGCTTTCACAGCACAAAGGGCTCTCTCTAGTCGCTGAAATGCTTATTTTTAGAAACGCTGTACTCTGTACATTCTAAAAATAGACCCTGCCTATTACAATCTAAAGGCCCCATGGGTAAATGCACACAAGTGGATATATACATATATTTTTTAACTCATAGGCTATGGCAAGGAAATTGTATTACTCAGTATAAGACCTACAAAATTGAAAAGAAATCAGCAAACATATATAATATGTTAACCTCTGTGAAAGCAAAGGGTTGGCTACATTCGAGATACAGTACAACGGATGCTCACAGGGGTGGGGGTGAGGACAGAGGGGACTTCTAATTTGCCAAGTAAAGAAAACTGGTCTCTCTGACTTGACTCTCAATCAGGTGGGTGAGCGATAACTTTGCGTTTTGATGTTTTAAAAGAACCATGAATTAGGTGCACGATTTTTCAGGTTTTTGTTGTTGGTTTTATCCCCATGGGATTCCTGTCCATTTTTTCCAATTCGATTAGGTAGTGAGGAAGGAAATAAAAGTAATGCTCATTTTTGTATTGTGTTTCTGAAGCCAGCACGATATTCCAGTAGTCAGGCATGTATTTTCTCTTCTTTATGAACCCTTTCTCTGTTCTGTGTTAAAGTAACACTTATCGTCACATTTGGACTTCACAGGTCCCCTGACACTTGGGTTTCCACTCATAAGGAGTGAGAAGTTAGACAAATGCGTCATCCCCTCCCCACCAACAGGGCACCCACCGCATCTCAGTTTTGGGGCCACACACCCTCCGTGTATTTCTTGCAGCTGCTGCCACCTCTGCATTACCTGCTGTCCTCTGCATCCTCACACTCCTGGCTAACATACTGCCGTTTGGGAATGCTCCTCTCACCTTTTCCCATTTGTCCCTCAAGCAGAAAGACCAACGTTACCCAGTGTGCACCATTACCCATGGGGTCAGCAAGGGGGTGGGTATGGGTTTGAAAACCTGGGCAGTATTAGCTAGAAATGGGAGAAAACCTAGAAACCTCACTACCATTCCTGGCTGCACCTCCTTGCATCGCTGCCCCTCCCTGAGAGACTCATTTCCTATCTCTTCTTTCTTTTGCCCTGGGGAAGGGGAGCTAGTTGAAGCTATTGTGATGGTGGATTCGAGTTTTCTCCATATGTACTGAGATTGGCCATAAAAACTTATAATTAGTCATGATCCCAAAATCCCTTTTTAACCTTGTCTTGTCCTTTTGTCAAAGTTTAGTTGATGCAAAAAACTGCTCTGTGTGCCTGTCCCTCACTTTCTAGGATTTCAGTTGCAGTATATTTGAAATTTAGAACAGTTCGATTGGGATCACACTTTTAAGTACTTTAATGTTTATTTTTTCTCTCACAGACCTCAAATTACTCTTTCTTTTGCTCTGAGACCTGGAACTGGCAATTAGACGTTAAAATAAATGCACGATTTGCCTAAAGAACGATCAACATTAAAACATTTCTCCTGGTTTCGGTAATTTTACAAAGGTGCAAGGGATTTATAATGTCACATGAACAGAGCAGGGGAACCTACGAGGTCCCCAGTGAGCAACCTATGCTAAATGAAAATGAACTGGATAATGACTAGCATCCATACTGTAAGTAATATTTCCATATTTTTTGTGGCAAACTTGTAAAAAGACATCATTAGATCTATTCATAACTATTCTGATTTTTCAGTTCTTTATTTTTTTCTTTAAATCATTTTGTTGGGGCCTCACACAACTCATCATAAGTCATCCACCTGTCCATTGATGTCAAGCACATTTGTACAAAATTCTTTATTTCATGCAAGGCTAACTCCAAGATTTGGTGGCTTAAAACATCGGTTATCATTTGATGGTGTCTGATAGCTCTCTGCGGTTGGAATTTTGAGAGGGACGAATGTGGCTGGTTTTCTCTCAAGATCTTTCCTGTGGCTTCAGTTGGATTCGAGTTGGAGGCGGAACAGTGACAAGTTGCAATGGACAGGGTTCACTCTCATCTCACAGCTTCAGGGCTTTTCTGCGAGTTTGTTCAGCCTGCTTCCCAGTGTGGGGCCTCAGGGCAGTTGGACTGCTTGGCCATTTAGAACTCCAGCCAGAAAGTACTAGTGAACAGGAAAGCTTTGAAGAACTCTCCTTGGTAGTCATATCGCCTTACTTCTGTCCTTACCTTTCTGCACGATTTAAAGAATGAGAAGAAAGAACCCTTGTCAAAGAATTTGAGTCAGTATTTTAACTTGTCCACCTTCTGCCTCTAGCCATACATGAAGGGCACTCTTCTCTCATTGAAAGTACAGTCACCACCCACCCCCTACCACCCCCATCCCGATACTTCAGCTGTTAGGTGCCACCCAGTCAGTTCTGACTCATCAGGACCTTCTGTTCAACAGAATGATACACTGTCTGCTCCTGGTCCAGCCTCACAGCTGTTCATCCACCTGAGCCCATGGTTGCAGCCAGTATCAATCCATCAGCCTTCCTCTTCTTTGCTGCCTTCTACTCAACCAGCATAACGTCCTTTCCCAGGGATGAGGTTCTCCCGGCAGGAGTCCAAAGTACATCGTATGTGGAAGTGTCACCATCCTACCCTCTACAGAGCCTTCTGGATATACATCATCCAGACAGAATTGTTCACTGTTTTGGCAGTCCACGGTATTTTCAATATTCTCCACCAACACTGTAGTTCCTACACATTGGACCTCATTACAGCATCATTCTTAGACTCAAGGTACAACGCTTAGTTCAATATTGCCATGATATTTCTAGGTTTGCGTCTTGGGTGATATTTATTCAAGTGTGGTTTATCTAACTTTTCAGATGTGTGCACTAAAATTACATCATCTGCCTCCTGCATATCTGATACATAATGGGAAGGTGGGACAGAATAAATGAACTCCAAAAAAGTGGGAAATGAAGGGACAGAGAAATCACTGGTACACAAAAATATTTAAATCCAGTCAGACATATTTCTAGTTCCCTGATGGTCCAATCAGTTAAACTGGAATACATGGTGTAAACCTAGCCAATACTTTCTGCAGATTTCCCACAGCTGCCAATGGATGAAACAGGAGGCTGGGAGATCATATCCACTGGGAGATGACAGGGTAGCACAGCTCCCAGGGTCAGCAGACTGCACAAGCTGCCAACCACAGATTGTGCACCCGTACAATTCAGAGGTGAAGGTGAGGAGGGACAAGAAAAACAGATGATTTTTGGTATGTCTCTTATGAAGAGCGTACTTCCCTAATAAGGCATCATCAGGACAGATTGACAGGTTGGATGTCACCACTATATCCACCCAGGTACCGTGAAGTTTATGCATAATCTTACCATTGCAGTTCATTAGCTTACTTTTCCATGAAAAGGAGCCCATGCAGACCATTCTTTCAAATTCTCCTGATGAAAGGAATTCAAGGGCTAAATGTCATTTTGCCTTTTATATTGTCTCCACCACCCCCCATTCTGTTCATCTTGGTATAATATTTTTATAAAGATTGTATAATGGTTAGGCTCTGTGTCAACTTGGCTCAGCCAAGGTTCGCAGAGGTATGGTATTTCCCTATGACCTCCCACAGTGTGGGGTCTGCTTACATTAGCCAGGTAGTAATAATAAGATTAGGGTGAAGTGCAATGAAAGAGAAGTTTCCATAGGAAGTGGCCTATTCCTATATAAACAGATTCTGTGGGGAATTTCTTTGGTTGATGCTGGTTTTGAACCTGCATTTACGATTATCTAGCCAACCCCCCAAATTAACCATTTTACCTGGCAATTCTGGGAGCTATCAGTCTTCCATTTGATCTGCTGATTTTGGGTTAATCCATCTCAGCAGTCACAAGCCATGGTCCTCTTACTTTTCCTTCCTACCTCAACTTCCTAATTTCTGGTTTATCCCTCCTGGGAAGTTATACAAGGCAGGAAAAGCCTCCAGTTTAACATATGACCCAGAGACTTGGACTGGACTGGTAAAGTAAGCAGACGTCCCACTTTTGGTGGGACAGCCCTGGCTTTAAACCATTTTTCCCGTGCCCTGTGGTTTTTTAAAAAGCCCCTATTCTTGGAAAGAATGCACAACAAGGTAGGGAACAGTGTCCCACTTTACCATTGTTAAAATCTGGTCACTTTATCACATTTCTACTATTGTGTGAGCTACATTCTCAGTATACGTTCCTTCCTTTATTTTTCGTTCGTTCTTATCTTTTGTCGGTTATTATGTCACATTTTTGCTTCTTTAGATACAGCTTCAATCTGTTTCATATACATGGTGTGTGTTTTATATTGACAACTGCAAACCAACAAATCTTTAAAAGATTAAACCCCTTCCTACCTTTAGGATTCACTAGGACAATAGTCTTAAGATTGTGAGAGACCTTATTGTATAACTAGGTGAAGTCAAAAACTCTTCAGAAGATTTTTTTAAGTCTATGTGGCATCATCATAAAATTATCTGGGGTCTTAACAAGGGGCGATATAGAAATCATCAAAATAATATGGAGAGAATCCACAGAGTCATTATAGCCAAAAGACGTGGTCAACATTCTGTCAATTCAGGAGGTAGCATATGAGAAAGAATCAATTTTTCTGAAGGAAGAAGTGTAAGCTTCACTGAAATCATTAGTCAAAAAAAAAAAAACAGCTCCAGGGATGGATCAGAGTACACATTGGAATGATTTTACATGCTGATGAAGTACTGCAAGCACTCACTCTCATCTATGCCAGGAAATCTGAAAGTCAGCACTTGGCTAACTAAATGGAAGGGATCCATATTTATATTCATTCCAAAGGAAGGTGACATAACTGTAGAAAAATATCACTGATATCACAAAGAAGTAACATTTTGGGGGAGATTTTACAACAATATCTGCTGCAGTACATAACAGGGAACTGCAGAAGGTTCAGGCTAGATTCAGATAAGAACATGGAAAAAGGGCTAGCATTGCTAATGTCAGATGACTAGTGACTGAATCCAGAGAATAACAAACAGATATTTGCTTGTGTTTTATTGGCTACGTAGAGGCATTTGACTGGCATGAATCATAAATCACTGCACCACCAACCAAATTAACTACCCCCACAATGCCACACCTCCCTAAAACCTCTAATGGCTACACCAAGATGTCAAGAAAACAATAGAAGGTATCTGTTCACACCTGCACATACACAATGACAACAATCCCCCCTCCAAGAAACCAAGAGAAACAGACACAAATAAACAAGGACCAACCAGACCTAAGTGAAATGCCTGACATTAAGCAGGCTATGGACTTGCCGATAAAGAACTCAAAATAATTAAGATTACACTTATACAAGAGATGAAGGCAAAGTCTGAGAAGAAAAGTGAAAAAGAGAAATCTCATTACATGCCTTATAAGATAAATTCCAAACAAAAACACAGAAATCAAACACTGCAATAACAGAATTACATGATACTGCAAAAGAACAGAGAAACAGAATTGAAGAGATGGAAACCAGAACTAGGGGGCTTGTAGGACAAATCCATGGACTAATTTTAAAGAAGAACATATAATAAAAAATTAAAAATAAAGAAAAGTTTGAGAACAACGTAGAACACAAGCAAGAGGAATAACCTATGACTGACAGTGTTTCCCAAAGAAGAAAAAATTTAAAAATTCCACACAGAGAATGGGTCAAACACTCCAGCAAACAATTTTCCACAATGCCTAAATGATGAAAAGGTATTTATCCAGGAAGCTGATAGAAGCCCCAAACTGGAGATAAATCAAAAGGACAAATTCTCTGCATATGGTAGTCAAGATGTCTAATGTCAGTGACAAGGAAAAAATTCTATGAGCATAGAAAAAATAACAAGTACATACAAAGGCTCAGAAATTAGAATGATACATGCAGAGTCCTGAATAAAAGAATCTGTCAACATAGAATCTTGTGCTCAACATAAGTATCACTCAAATATTATGGAGACAAAAAATGTATTCCAATGCAAAGATAAATTAGAATTCTCCAAAACATGACCATCACTACAAAAAGTAAAAAAAGAAGAGAAAAAAAAGACCATGTTCAAAAAATTCAACCCCCAAAATATACAAACTTGAAACCATCATAAAGCTCAATTCTTCACAAAAATAAACACAAAGCAACATCCAAAGTAAAGGAGTAATACAGGAAGAACAAAGAGACTATACACAACACATACACAGTTACACACAATGTGAACAGATGTAATGCAAAATGACAATAATAAATGCTCGTATGTCAATAATCTCAATGATCTAAATGCACCACTAAAGAGCCCGCAAGTAACAAAGTGAATAAGAAAACAAAATCCATCAATATGCTGCCTACAATAAACAACTTCAAAAATATAGACATGAACAGACTAAAAGACAGAAGCTGGAAAAGACCATGCTAAACAAACAGCAACATAAGAAAGTGGGGTACCAATATTAATCTCTGAGAAAATAAACTTCAAGCACCATAATAAGAGACAAGAACAAACACTATATAATCATCAAGTGAAAGTTAGCCCAAGGAGACATATCTATAATAAACATATGTACCTAATGAATGAACCTCAAAATACTTCAATCAAATTCTCACAGAATTGAAAGAGGGTAGTGACACCTCGACAATAGTAGATTTCAATACCTCATTTTCCAGGGAAGACAATACATTAAGGAAAAAGCTCAATAAAGACACAAAAATGTTATACAACACAATTGAGCCCACCTCATAGATATACAGAACATTCCCATCAACAGAAACAGTATATGCTCTTCTTCAACCCATATGCCAATTCTCAAGAATTTGCTAGGCTATAATGTATGCCTCAAATTTCTCAAACAACAAAACTACTGTGATCCTGTAATTTATCTTCTCAGACCACAGCACTATAAAATTAAAAATCAACATTAAAATGAACAAAAACTTAAAGACAAACACATGGAGACTGAAAAACATAATACTCAAAAATGATTAGGTGAGAAAGCAATTAAAAGAAGAAATAAATGAGTCAAATGAGAATGATAACACAATATATCAAATCCTTTGGGACTCTGGAAAAACAGTAATTATAGGCCAAATTATAGCAATCAACACACAGCTAGACAGACTCATGGAAACTAACCAAAGGAAAAAAGAAGAGATTTAAGTAGCCAAAATGGGAGATAAAATAGGTGACATTCCAACAGATCCAAAACTGTATTCAACCAAGTTCAAAAATCTCAAAGCAATGGAGAGGTGCCTAGAAATACATCATCCCTTCAAATTAATTTGGACAGATATTTAAAAATTCAATAAACCATAATGAAAGAAGAAATAGAACAGGTCATTAGGAAACTACAAACCAAGAAAAATCTAGAACCCGATGCTTTCACTGGGAATTTCGACAAAGTATTAAGAGAAGATCTGGCATCAATACCACAGAAACTATTCCAGAACATATAAAGGAACAACAGACTCCCAAACTCATTCCATGAAGTCAGCATAACACTGATACCCAAACCAGGCAAAGATCCCACAAAGACAGAAAATTATAGACTGGCATCTCTCATGAACATAGGTACTAAAATCATCAACAACATTCTGGCCAATAGAAGCTAACATTAAATTTATTAAATAGTAATTCACCATGACCAAGTGGGATTCATTCCAGTTATGCAGGGATGTTCAATACTTGAAAAATAATCCACATAAACCACCAGATTAACAAGACAATGAGTTAAAAAGAATCACACTGTCATACCAATAGATGCAGAAAAGGGATTTGACAATATTCAACATCCATTTTTGGTAAAAATACTCAACAAATGAGGCATATAAGGGAAATTCCTCAACATAAGAAAAGCCATATATGCAAGCCAACAACTAACATACTCAATGGGGAAAAAGCTAGAAACATTTCCACTCAAATTAGAGACCAGACAAGATTATCCCGTCACCACTCATATTCAACATAGTGCTGAAAGTCCTAGCTAGAACCATCAGACAACCAAAAGAAATCAGGTAAATACAAATAGACAAAGAAAAATTGAACCTCTCATTACATTCAGCTGATATGATTATATATAAGGAAACACCCCCCACACCTCTCCTCTCCCCCCAAAAAAGAAAAACCTGAAAGCATTCACCAAATACATGCTGGAAACAATTGAGGGATTTGGAAATGAATCAAGATACAAAGTTAAATCCATAAATCCATCAATTCCCTGCATATCAGCAAAGAGAGTTATGAATACACATCAAGAAAACAACAGCACTTATAATAACCACACAAAGATGAAATACTTAGGAATAAACCTAACTAAAGAAACAAAAGACCAGAGAAAACTACAGAGCATTATTACAAGAAAACCAAAAAGACCTGCGTAAATGGAAGAATGTCCCGTGCTCATGAAAATGACATTACCTAAAACAATCTACAAACACAGCACAATCCCAATCCAAATCCCAATACATTCTTTAAAGAAATAGAAAAAGTACATAACAATTTCATACAGGTAGACAAAATACCCAGGATAAACAAAGAATTTCTCAAACTGAAGAACCAAGTAGGAGGCCTTGCACTACCTGACCTAAAGGGGGGAAAAAAAGGGAGCTAATACCACGGACTCAATAGAAAGTACAGGTTTGGAAAATAATGATGATGACATATGCACAAATATGCTTGATACAATTAATGTATATGTAGACATAAGAGCTATAAGAGCCCATAATAAAATGATCATTAAATAAAAAATAAAATAAACTACTACATAGCCACAGTAGTCAAAACAGCCTGGTAATGTAAAACTAAAAATATATAGATTGATGAACCAGAACAGAAAGCCCAGATACAAATGCATCAGCATCCAGTCAACTTATTTTTGACAAAGGAACCGAAAATACCCAATGGTGCAAAGACAGCTTCTTCAACAAATGCTATTGCACAAACTGGATTTCCATAAGCAGAAGAATGAAATAAAGCCCATATCTCTTCCCAGGCACACATCCACAAAAATGAACTCAAGATGGATTAAAGACCTAAATGCTTATACAATGTTGGTGGACTTGTACTTAACAATCAATATGGAAATTGATATGGCAATGCTTAAAGCAACTGGGAATTGAAATCATATATGATCAAACAGTCCTACTATTAGACATACCCAAAAGAAATAAAAGACACAATATGAGTGGATATATACTCTCCCATGTTTATAGCAACACCAGTCATAATAGCAAGAAACTGATGCAGTCCAAATGCTCAACAGTGGAAGAATGGATAAAGAAATGATGGAATATGAAGCATCCCTTAAAAACAGTGAGGAAAGTATGAAATAGCACATGATGTGGAAGGACCTGGAAACCATTATGTTAAGTGAAGTTAGACAATCATAAAAGAGATAATAATGTATCAGCCCATAACTACATGGGAAAAACACCAATTAAACAGATCTTAAAGACCTGTTCCCAAAGAAGTAGGATGTTTCCTACCAGCCATAGACCATACATTATCCCCTTTATGTGCACTACATAAGAACCACCTAAAAATAGAAGACCTCACATGGCCTGGGGTCACTCATGAAGGGAGACAAGGGAGAAAACCATTCACTTGATGCTCTACAATATTGAGACAAGACTGTAACAGGCCCCCCACCAGAATGAGAGGAGAATTTTATTAGAAAATCAATTAAGACCAAGGTAGGGTAGCATCTACATTTCTGAGGAGGCATTGATATTTCTGTTGGTGGGTATGTTGGATAAATAGAGAGTAACAAAATCACATCTGAAAGAGTTGATAAACGATATTTATAGGGAACCTCAAGAGAGAATAAACCTGATTCTGTGTTTCTGGGTAGACACTAATAGGTTTCTACCCAACTGTGTCAGTCCAAGTAGACTAGAGAAACAAATTCATAAACATGCATATGTATATAAGGGAGAGGTTTATATACAAGAGCAATTGAACATTGAGAAAAACATCCTAGTACAGTTTGGATCAAGTCCATTAGTCTGTTATTAGCCCATACAGCAATCTATGAAGTCCTCTCCAGACTCAGGAAACACAAGCAATTATTCCAAATGCAAAATGTCACAGGTCAGTGGGTGCAGACAGTGGTGGTAAAAGCATCTTAGTGCTGGCATAGGTCTCTCTCTGGCTTCTCTAGCTACATAGGCATCATTGTATCCATGTGGCTTCTCCTCAGGAAGTAAGTCTTGTCAGTAGAGAATCTCTAAACGAGTGTTGTCAGTGGAAAGTGTCCAGGGAAGTGAACCGAGAGAGATAGTGTCTCCGCTTCCAAGAAGAAATTACCACATTTCCCAGAATTCTCAGGAGAAAGCCATGCCCACCCAAGAGGTCTCATCAGCTATCTCCAGATTGACAGACTAGACTCCCCCCCGCCCCCCTACACTCTTAATCCTCAAATTGACATCAGATTAGGTGACTGCCGCATGAACTATGTCATGTACAATGCATTCTGAGGTTCTTAGACACTGGACTTGCAAGGAACATTCATACCTCAAGGGTCATAAAAGAAGGAATCAAAGTAGAAGCCCAAGTGAATGAGCTGGGCCCTACCACAAAACTACCTGTACCCTTAAACTAAGGAGTGAAATATCCTGACAGGAGAGGAAGCTAAGGACAGACACCTCAAGGCTGTGGAAATGGTGACTCTTGGATCTTGTGTGTTACCCTGGACTAGTGGGTATCCAAGTAGAGAATATTACTTTGAGCACTAAGGTGCGCCTAACTCAAGTCACAGTATTTTCAATTGCCTCATATACATATGAAAGTTGGACAATGAATAAGAAAGTTTGAAGAAAATCAAAGCACTTAAATTACGGTGCTGGAAAAGAATATTGAACGTACTATGGAGTTTTATGGTAGATCAATATTTAAGGATAAATATACATTTAAAAGATAAATCAACCTGTCTTGGAAGAAGTAAGACCAAGGATGGCAAGGCTTTATCTCACATACTTTGGACATGTCAGGAGAGACCAATCTCCGGAGAAGGACACCATACTTGGTAAAGTGTAGAAACAGCAACAATAACAAAAAAGATAGCCCTCAATGAGATGGAGTGACTCAAGGAGATGCATTCCATGGGCTCAGGCACAGGAATGATTATGGGAATGGATTCAGACCAGACAGTGTTTTGTTCTCTTGCACATAGGGTGGCTTCACATCAAAATTGACTCAGTGACACTTCACAACAACAACATAATAAGCAATCTTTGAAGCCCATTCAGGATTTGGTCTTAGGTCTAGAGCCAGTTCTTACTTAGGGCATATTTTTCTTTCCTTTTTCTCTTTCCAATCTAAAGAGGCTATTAATTAGAAATGTTTTTATTTTAATCCCAGCAAGTCCAGTTCTTTTGTGTTTTCTCTACATGTTCTGGCAAAATGAGCTATTGCCTTCTTTCATCCTTCTCTCTATATCTCTACTTTATTGCATTTGACTAAAAGAAAAGAATTCATGCTTCTAACATTTGACACAGAATTCATCTCATTAGTTCACTGGGCAAATTTTCTTTCTACAATGTTATCACAGGATACAGTCTTCTAATTATCTTCCAGTATGTAAAGTGAATTTCCCATCCTCCAGGCTTCAACAAATAGCCTTCTTCTCTAATTCATTGAAACTCTCACCAACAACCTCCTTAAAACCTACCAAACTTCTGTTCATAGGTTTTCAAGTCTACTTCAGCTTCTGACCACCCCACCACTCAGGTCCAAAGTCAATGGCAACTCTTTTAGTTTTATGTTACAGGTATACTTCACTTCCAGATACCTAGTTTGTTCTAGATATTTGTCACTGCATGAAAAGTGAAGCCCAAACAGAAAGACTTAATACAGTAATTAATTTTTCAGCATTATCAGGAGACTCCAGTCCCTAGAAAAGGACCTGATGCTTCGTAAAGTAAGGGGTCATCAACAAATAGGAAATCCTTTGATGAGATGGCTTGACACAGTAGTTGCAAGAAGGGACTCTAACATAGCCATTGTGAGGATGGCACCAGACTGGGAAGTATTCCATTCTGTTGTACATCGGTTTTCCGTGAGTTAAAGCTGACTCGATGTCAGCTAACAAGAATGCCCTTCTGTGGGTCAGGAGTTCCAAAAGAACATGTCAGTTTCATTCTACTTGGTGTCTCTCATTTTGTTGGTCTTGGACATGGCTGGTGCTGGAAGGAATTGGACTGGGGCAGCTAACAAAGGCTGAATTTCTTTCTCTTCCTATAGTCTAAGGATTTGTCTCTTCAGAATCTGCCTGGGCCAGTTTGAACTTCCTCAAAGCCAGGGAACCTCAGGATACTTGTACAAGTTTTCCAGTAAACAAGACAGAGCTTCATTTCTTATAGAACTTAGCATTAGGAGTTATGAAGAATCATTGCCACTGTCGTCCTCAGGCCTGCCAGATTCTAAAGAGGAAAAATAGATGCAACTTCTCAATGAATTTGGTCTTAATTTTCAATACACTATATTCCCTTATTTTAACCACTTTTAATAAGGTCTTATGTTTCTAATCCACAAAGCTTTCAACCTCCAAAATCCTCTTCCAGGGATCTAGTTGTTACCTTAGAATGAAAATATTTCAGTATCAATTGTATAGCTGGGCAATGGACATTGCAGAATCAAATGAAATATCACTAGAATATGTTCACAAGTGTGGTGGTGTGAGATTTCTTAACATGGCTCTGTAACCCAACCTTTGTACCTCCCACCAAATGATTGACTGGAACTACAAAAATAGTTCTGGTACAGTTGACAGAACAGCAGCTTGCACATACAAATAGAGATGATTGGTGAGGTTTTTTTAAATAATTTTATTGGGGGTTCTTATAGCTACTACAACATTCAGTACATCATTTGTATCAAGCACATTTGCACACATGCTGCCACATACATTTCCAAACATTTTCCACTTGAGCCCTTGGTACAAGCTCCTCTTTAAAAAAACAAAAAACAAAAAAAAACCCTTTCCTCTCTCCCCCTTTTTTTAATGAATCATTTTATTGGGGGCCCATACAACTCCCATCACAATCCATACCAACTTCAATTGTATGCAGGCCACATTTACACACCCATTGCCATCATCACTCTCAAAACACCCTCCCTCCAGGCCCCCAGTATCAGCTCCCTATATTACCCTTCCTCCCCCTCTTCCCCTTGAACCCTTAGTAATTTACAAAGAGTTATTTTTTCCATACTGTACACTGTACAATGTGTCCCAACATTCGCTTCCTTGTTGTCCGTGTCCCAGAGAGGAAGCTACGTATAGATCCCTGAAGTTGGTTCTCCCTTTCTATTCCTCCATCCCTCCACCCTCCTGGTATTATCACTCCTATTACTAGTCTTGATGGATCATCTATCCTAAGTTTCCCTTGTTTCCAACTTCACTGTACATCTCCTGGTCTAGCTGGATTTATGTGGTAGAATTGGGGTCATGATAATGGGTGGGAGGCAGCATGGGAACTAGAGGAAGGTTGCATATTTCATAGCTCCTACCCTGTATCTTAACTGACTCATCTCCTCCTTGTAACCCCTCTGCAAGAGGATGTCACCTCACCTATTGTTGGAATTTGGATCCCCAATCTGTACTCCCCCTCATTAATAATAATTTTAGCTCATTGATGCCTGACACCGGATCCCTTCACCACCTCATGATCACACAGGCTGGTGTGCTTCTTCCGTGTGGTCTTTATTGCTTCTGAGCTGAATGGCCACTTGTTTACTCAAGCCTTTAAGACACCAGACACTATATCTTTTGGTAGCCGGGCACCATCAGCTTTCTTCACCACATTAGCTAATGCACACATTTGTCCTCAGCGATCATATCAGGAAAGTGAGCAAGCAATGTTGTGCTTTTTAGTTCTTGAAGCCTGATATCTAATCCCTTTGACACCTCATGATTCCACAAGTTAGTGTTCTTCTTCCATGTGTTGCTTCTGAGCTAGATGGCTGCTTGTTTACTTTCAAACCTTTAAGACCCCAGAAGCTCCATCTTTTGATAGCTGGGCACCATCAGCTTTCTTCACCACCTTTGCTTATGCACACATTTGTCTTCAGTGATCATGTCGGAAAGGTGAGCATCTTGGAATGCCAATTTAATAGAACAACGTGTTCTTGAATTGAGGAGATACTTGAGTGGAGGTCCAATGCTCATCTGTTGTACTACTACTAACCCTCTAAGTATACACGTCAATCTCTTTCCCCATCCTCACTTATAAATATATGGCCCTATGTACATACCTGTATTTGAACCGCGATAAATGCCCATTATCCCCCAGTTCCTTCCTCTATTTCCATTTGCTTCCCTCTTGTCCCACTATTATGCTCAGTCTCCGTTTGGGTTTCAGTATTTTCTCTCTGTTACATTAGTCTTAATCAATCCCTATTGGCCTTCTCTCATCCACCTTGTCCCTGCATTTGTATCAATTGTTATTCCCTTTTTCCTGGGTTGGTCGACATCACTACCTTTCCCCCTCATCCCCCTCTTCAATGTCCCCTACCCTGGAACCATCAGTCCTGTCATTTTTGCCTCCAACCTTTGTCTAGTGTACCTTGTCTAGATAGACCTGAAGAGGTAACAATATGTACAAAAAAAGTTCTCCTAAAATGGAGCAGCTTAAGCAAATAAAACAATGATAACAGCAGCAAGAAACCCTCTCAATGTACTTTACAATATGTAACAGAATAATAAAAATAATAGCAATATAAAAACATGTATAATGTTCAAGGTCTGTAGTTGACCTCCTAGAGTGACCCCTAGTTGAGTTGGATGGGGTGCCAATACCCTGGCCCCAAAGTATATCCTTGGCACTCCATCTGTGACTCTACGCTCTGTTGCACACTTTTAGTGCTTTGCATTGGTGTGGGTGTGTCCGACAGTTTATAATCTTCACCCTGCTTCTGGCCCCAATAGTACTTGGGTCAGCGAAGGTAGCCGTATTTCATAATGTGGCCGACCGTACAGTCCTCTTTGTGTATTAGCTGTTCTGAGTGGGATTATCGTCCTGAAGGCTTGGTGGGCCAGGATGTATGTCATTCTCTCTTCCTCCCCTTTCATTTGTTCTCATGTGCTCTGGTCAGGCATATCGCACTCCCCAAGCTTCACCTTCAGTGCTGGCCTCCAAGGCAACTTCCTCTGGTAGAGAGGTGGCTGCTCCTATAGTTGAGGTTGGGATTGTGTTCTCAGGTCCCTCCACTGGTTCTCCACTCCATGCTGTCATGCTGCATTCACATCCTCGGTCTCCGGGTTTAAGTTTGGTCCCTCTTTCCCTGTGGAGGTATAAACAATATGCTCCCCTTTGATGGTTTAGTGCCCCCTTCCCTTTCTATACATCGCCACCTGCCTCCCCTCCCCCCTTGATGGCTACCATATGTAACCCTAGATTTGATCTGGCCCCTGCCATATTACCTGGGCCTTCTCCCAGGATTTTCTCTCTATATTAGCTTTTTCCCGATGCCCCTTTCCAATTTTAAAATTATTAATATGCTTGCCTCAGCAGATTCATATTGTACATGTCCTTTTGCACTTGGCTAACTTCACTTAGCATAATTTCCTCCAGTTCTTCCCATGCGGTGACGTGCTTCATGTGTTCATTACTGTTTTTCAATGATGCATAGTACTCCATTGTATGTACGTACCACAGCTTTTTAATCCATTCGTCAGTTGATGGGAATATGGACTGCTTCCAACTCCTTGCAATTGTGAACTGTGCTGTGATGAACGTTGGAGCACAGATCTCTGGTTGTGGATTTTTGCTTGTCTCTTCTGGATTTATGCCCAGCAGGGGAATTGCTGGGTTGTATGGTAGTTCAATTTCCATCCATTTTAGATATCTCCAAATTGATCTCCATAGTGGCTGTACATACCTGCAGGTCCACCAGCAGTGTATAAGTGACCCTGTCTCCCCACAGCCTCGCCAGCATTTGTTACATTCTGACTTTTTGAATTGGGCTATCCTTGAGGGTGTTAGGTGGTATCTCATTGTTGTTTTGATTTGCATTTCTCTTATGGCTAATGATCGGGAGCATTTTCTCATATATATATTGGCCTCTCTGATTTCTGCCTCTGTGGAACTTTTGTTTAATTCCTTTGCCCACCTCCTCCGTGGGAAATTAGTTTTGCTCTTTTTGGAAGCTATCAGGGTATTATAGATTTTAGTAATAAGGCCTTTATCTGATTTGTCATTGCCAAAGATGTTTTCCCAGTCTGTCTGCTCTCTTATTACTCTCTTGGTGAATTCTTTCAATGTGCACAGGTGTTTTATCTTTAGTATATCCCATTTGTCTATTTGAGCCTCCTCTGTGTTTGTGTCTTTCCCTATTTCTGTTAGCCTATGTAGTTCCTGTACCAATATTCTCAGATTGTTCCCAATTCCCTCATTGATAGCCCTAATAGTTTGGGGTTTTACTTCAAGGTCTGTAATCCACCTTGAATTTATTCTAGTGCATGGAGTGAGGTAAAGGTCTTGCTTCATTTTTCTACAGGTAGATAACCATTTTTTCCAGCACGACTTGTTGAAAAGGGCATCTGTTTCCGATACTTTTGGGGCCCTTATCAAAGATCAGTTGTCTGTATGCCTGTGTTTTTATTTCTGGATTTTTAGTTCTTTTCCATTGGTCTGAGTATCTATCATTATGCCATTACCAGGCTCTTTTGACCACTGTGGCTATATAGTATGTGCGAAAGTCAGGTAAGGCACACCCTCCCACGATGTCCTTCTTCTTGAGGAGTTCTCTACTACTTCTGGGCTTCTTCCCACTCCGTATGAAGTTGGTAATCATTTTTTTTATTTCTTTGAAGAAGGAGGATGGCATTTGTATCGGTATTGCATTAAACTTATATAGTGCCTTGGGTAGGACTGTCATCTTGACTACATTGAGTCTTCCGATCCACGAGCATGGGATATTTTTCCATTTCTTGAAGTCATTCTTGGTTTCTTGTAATAGTGTTCTATAATTTTTCTCATATAGATCTTTTGTTCTTTTTGTCAGGTACATCCCTAGATATCTCAATTTATGCTTGACTATTGTGAAGGGTACCTCTTTTTTTTATCTCCTCTTCTGTGGTCTTATCTGATGTGTACAGCAGACCAATTGACTTCTGATTGTTGATCTTGTATCCTGGCACTCTGCCATACTCCTCCATTGTTTCCAGTAATCCCTTTTTGGAGCTTTTGGGGTTTTCCATATATATAATCATATCATCTGCAAATAACGATAATTTCACCTTTTCCTCCCCTAGTTGTATACCTTCTATGTCTTTTCTTTGCCTTATGCTGTTAGCTAAAACCTCCAGTACTATATTGAACAATAGAGGGGACAATGGACATCCTTGTCGGGTCCCCTTTTTCAGTGGGATTGTGTTTGTCTTTTCTCCATTGACTATCACATTGGCTGTTGGTTTTTCATATATAGTTTGTATTGTCTTGAGGAATTTTCCTTCTATTCCTATCTTCTGGATTGTCTTAAATATGAATTGGTGTTGAATATTGTCAAATGCTTTTTTGGCATCCATGGATATAACCATATTATTCTTATATTTTTTCCTGTCAATATGGTGAATGATACTAATGGTCTTTCATATGTTGAACCACCCCTGCATTCCAGGTATGAACCCCACTTGGTCCTGGTGAATTATTTGTTTTATATACTTTTGTATTCTATTGGCCAGTATTTTATTAAGGATTTTTGCATCAACATTCATTAGGGATATTGGTCTGTAGTTTTCAATTCTTGTGGGATCCTTGCCTGGTTTGGGTATCAGTGTTATTATACTAGCTTCATAGAAGGAGTTTGGTAGTTTGCCATCTTTTTCTATGCTTTGGAAGAGCTTGTGTAAGGTTGGTGTCAGTTCTTCCCTGAGTTCTTGGTAGAATTCTCCTGTGTAGTCATCTGGTCCAGGTGATTTTTTGGTTGGTAGTCCCTTGATAATCTTGTCTATTTCTTCTATTGTTATGGATCTGTTAAGATTTGTGACGTCCATTGGAGACAATCTAGGGAGAGATTGCTTTTCCAAGAATTTGTCTATGTCTTCCAAGTTGTTGAGTTCATTGGATTATAGATCTTTGTAGTACTGAGTGACTATTCTTTTGATTTCATTAGGATCAGTTGTGATATCCCCTCTTTCATCCTTTATTCTTGCTATTGAAATTTTCTCTCTCCTTTCTTTGGTTAAGTCTGCCAATGGTTTATCAATTTTGTTAATTCTTTCAAAGAACCAACTTTTAGCAGTGTTAATTTTTTCCATTGTTCTCTTATTTTCCCTCTCCTGAATCTCAGCCCTGATTTTTATTATTTATTTTCTTTTCCTATTAGTGGGATTATCCTACTGACTCTCTCTAGTTGTTGTAAATTCTGTGTCAACGTATCAGTTATGAGACGCTCTTCCTTTTTCAGGTGTGCCTGTATTGCAATGAACTTCCTCTTAAGACTGCTTTTGCATCTTAAAACGTAAGTTTTGGTTTGTCATGCTTTCATTCTCATTGTTTCTAGAAATTTTTTAATTTCCTCTCTGATCTGGGCCAGCACACATTCCTTTTGCAATAGAGAATTATTCATTCTCTAACTATTTTCTCTAGTTCTCCTTACCCTCCTTTTGTTGATTTCCAATTTTATGGCAGAGTGGTCTGAGAGTGAGTTCTGTATGATATCAATATGCTTAAATTTATGTAGATTCTCGTTATGTCCCAGTATGTGGTCTATCTTTGAAAAACTTCCATGTGGGGCTGAGAAGAATGTGAAATGCTTTTCCTTTGGATGAAAGCCCCTGTAGATATCTACCAAGTCAAACTGTCTAATTGTAGTATTTAGATCTCTCGCCTCCTTGTTGAGTTTCCTTCCCTGTGATCAGTCCTTCTCAGAGAGTGGTGTGTTGAAATCACCCACTATAATTGTTGAGGCTGTAATTTCTTTTTTCATCATATGAAGTGTCTGGTTTACATATTCTGTGGGTCTCTCATTCAGGGAATATAAATTTAAAATGCTTATTGGATCATTGTCTACCCTTCCCTTAAGCATTCTATAGTGTCCTTCTTTGTCTCTTATTAGGTTTGTACTTTGAGGTCAATTTTAACTGAGATTAGGATTGCTACCCCTGCTTTTTTGGAATTGCTATTGGCTTGGTATATTTTTCTCCAGCCATTGATTCTCAATATATTTTTTCTGTGATCTTAAGATGTGTCTCCTGTAGGCAGCAGATTGAGGGGGTATGTTTTCTAAGTCAGTCTATTAATTTCTGTCTCTTAAGGCCTGAGTTCAATCCATTAATATTTAGGGTTATTACATCTATCTGTGCACTCTGTGTTGTCATTTTATCACTCTTGGATTGGATGTTTTTCTATTTCCATGGGTTCTGTCAATGTCTGTTTGTGGTTCATTCTTGCCTTTCTTCCATCTCTGAGGTAGAGTTATCTTGGGGGCTGTTATCCCTTTGACAGTTTCTGTGTAGATTCGTTCTGCATGTGTTAGGTGGTTGTTGCTCTTCTTCTCCCAGTGGGTCGGTGAGAATCTTTTGTAGGCCTGGGTTCCTTTTGGCATATTCTCTGAGATTTTCCTTGTCTGGAAAGACTCTTTACTTCTCCATCAATTTTGATAGATAATTTGGCTGGATAGAGTATTCTTGGGTTTGCATGGTGTTCCTGCAATTTTCAGAATGTGCTGCTCCACTCTCTCTTCTTCTTCATAGTTTCCATTGATAGGTCCAAGCATATCCTTATCTGTTTGCCTTTATATGTGTTTGCCCTTTTTTCCCTAGCTGCTCTCATATTTTTCTCTTTCATAATTGGATAGTTTAACAACTATATGTCTTGGTGTTTTCTTCTTGGGGTTTAGTCTAGCTGGTGCTCTTTCTGCCTCCTGTATGGTTATGTGGTTTTCTTTCATTAAGCTAGGGAAGTTTTCCTCTAAGCATTCCCTCACTATTTTGAATGTTGGTTTTCTTGATGCCTCATCCTCCAGCAGACTTATAATCCTAATTTTTTTTCACAGTATCATCCAGGCTTCTAATATTTTCTTCTGTTTCTCTCATAGACTTGTTAGATTTTTTTCCCATTTATTAATTTCTACTTGCAAGTCCTCTAGGTCACTTGTCCTGTTCTCTGCCTCCTCCATTCTCTGACTGAAGTCTGAGAGCTTGCTATTAGTTTTTGTTAGCTCACTCTTTAGTTCTTGGATTTCCCTTTGGTGCGTGGCCTTTATCTCCTGTATCAATTCTTCTTTCTTCTTTAATGCGTCGCTCAAGAGCTGCATACGTGTTAGTAGCATCTTGAAGATTTCTTTCTGTGGTTGATCAAGCTCCGCATTTTCTATGACTACTGTTAGGTCCAGCTGATCTTCTTGCATTGCATTCAGTTTCTCTTTTCTTGATACTGTGGAAGCGGTTAGCTGTTTTTTGTTTGATTTATTTGAATTAGGTGGCATTTTTCTTGGTGTTTTGTGGCCCTGGGGTCTCTCTTTAGGAGGCTGGTCTTATAGCTTTCCTTAGGAACTGTTTGCAGCTGGGTCTTGCAGATCTGATGGAGTGTGTTGGCTGAGCAGGTGAGTGGGTTTAGAGGGTGGGTTGGGAGTTGGGTGATCTGTTCCTGGCTAGGGGCACTTGCCACAGATAGGTGGGAAAAAATCCTCTAGCACTCTGGGGTGGGGAGAACTGGCTGCTGTTTACCCAGGGGACAATGTAAAGCGGACCTCTCTGTCGCAGGTCTTAGGGCTGAACCCGCAGCATCTGTAAGGAGTGCTGGCGACTGTGTGGAGTGTGGGCGTTCCTTTCGCTCCTGTTAGAAAGTGTGGCCCAGGTGGGCAGGCTTGGGTTTAGGGGATGGTTTGATCTTATCCTGAGCAGTGGTGGTGCCCTTAAGGTGTGTCAGGCCTCCTGGATGGGGGAAGGGCTGGCCCACTGTTCCACTGGGGACACAGGAGTCCCTGGGGGTGGGGAGTGAGAGATATGGGTTTGCGTGGAGTATCCCCTGGGCATCCAGGACACCTTGGGGTAGGAAGGATTGGTTAGTGATTGTGCACTGGCGCCAATTAACTGCGGGTCACTGATCTCGCAGTCATGGAGCAGATGCCCTGGATTCTGTCGGCACAAAGAACTGGGAGTGTCCTGCCGGCCACGTCTGTGAGGGCGTCTGTGGGGAGCTCGGGTGTGCGGGTCGCGCCTGTTCCTGGTTCAGAGGAGGGCTGAGCTTTCCTGGAGTAATAAAACCCAACTTGAGAGCCCCACCCTTCCCCGTGTCATCCCCACTATCTGGCTTCCTATCTGGCTGCCATCTTCCTTACTCCTCAATTGGTGAGTTTTTGTTGTTGTTATTCCCCCACCCCTGGCTATAAAGATAAGCCATCTCTGAAGCATCAGAAGGCAGATAAAAACTCGGGACCATTTTGAAAAAGCGCTTCCAAGAATCCTGCCTGAAGTGGCAGATGCTGCCATGACCAGAGTTGCCAAAGAGTATGGCACTGAGACTCAGAGGAAGAGCAAGAAGACGTCGGAGTACCTCCCTGCCCTCTGGTCTGAGACTATGGAACTGTACAACAAAGTGACAGACAGGTTGGCTGCCTGGGTCATGGAGGCAAATGTCAAAAGATCACACAGTTGGGTGGCTGGGAACTGGAGAGAGACTTGACTGCTTGGCTAAAGAGATCAATAGCTGTATCCGTAGTGTTGGCTTACAATGATTTATGGTAAATCATTGACTCCTCCAGGAAACTCTCTTAACTGTATTACCTGTAAATTCTGTGTGACCATTGCAATGGATTATCAACCTCAGCAGGGATGTACAGTGTTATGGGAGGTATGGTTGATGTCACAACAGATAATGAAAGATTAGGTGTGAAAGTACATCTAACTGCTGTCTCATGACACATTTTAGAAAGCCAGAGGAAGTCAGATATGTCCAGTCCACCCCCACCCCCATGCTACACTAGAGGGTACCCAAGCACCCAGTGGCATCATCTGGGAAGGTTCTCTCTGAATTTTTTTTGTAAAGGCACTTTAACTCCAACTTGTTTCTGTGTTGTCAGATTTAATGGAATGGCATGCAGCTGTGAAATTTTGTTTCCTGCTCAGGCAAGATGCTTCAAAAACTGTTGTGATGTTGAATGCAGCTTACAAAGAAAGACAGTGCTATGGAAAAAAACCCAAGTGTGAGCAGCTTTCTAGTTTTGAACAAAGGTGAAATGTCAGTTGATGACAAACCTCATTCTGGATGTCCATAGACTTCCTGAACGGACAAAAATGTTGACTTGTAGCACATTTGGAGTTTGTTTCACCGGGTCATACTATTAATCAAGCTTTCTATTTAGAGATTCTGAAAAGATAGCGTAACAGTGTGTGACAAAAAACAGGTCTGACTCGTGGTAGGCAGGGGACTGGTTTTGCCGTCATGATGACGCACCTGCTTACACAGCTCTCAGTGTACTAGTTATTGGGTAAAAAACAGCACGTCCTTCTTGCTTCATGCACCTTTCTTGCCCAACCTCTCTCCATGCAGCTTCTTTTTGTTTCTTCAAATGTAAATGAACATGATAGGAGAACAATTTGATGACATAGACGTGGTGAAGAAGAAAACTGAGGGAGGTGCTATCAGACACTCAAACAGATGAGTTTGAAAACTGTTTCCAAGGATGGAACTGCAGATCTGACCAATGTACTAAGTGTAATGGAGAGTCTTTCATAGGTGATGAGGTTGTTTTATAAAAAAATTAAATATATAGCTTTGACAAAAAGATGTCGTTTGGGGGGGATACCCCCAACATACCTCATTAAGCAACTCACACTTAGGCCGCGGTGTGCTACTTGGAACAATTTTGGTCCAAACTCTCTTGTCTTAACTTCTCTATGGGTCACCTTCTCTCAATTTATCAAAATCATGTCCCGGTTCTAACTATTGTCTATTGATACAAAATCCATTGCCATCAAGTCCATTCCTATTAGTAGGAATGCTGTAGGGCCAAACAAAACTTCTCTGTAGTGTTTCCAAGCCAGAAAACTTTACGAAAGAAGACTGCACCATTTTGTCCCATAGAGCAACTGGTGGGTTTGAACCATTGATCTTTTGGTTTGCAGCCAAGCATTTGAACTGCTGTCTCATGAAGCCTCCTATTAAAACAATGGCTTAAAAAAAGCAACAATTACACTAAGTGATTAACCCTGGCCTTGGAGTGAGCAACCCTGGCCTCTGCACTACAGAAATTTTCCATTACTCAACTGACTCCTTTGCCCCCATAAAGGACCTGAACCTGGAGACATTTCACGGCATCATTCAGCACAAACAGCACATCAGAATAATGGGTTCATTATAGCTGGTGAAAGGGTACATTGTGAACATTTAACAGGAAGAAATACAATTTTCATTGCTGTGAAAAGTCCACAACTTGAACATGTATCTCTCAAAGGGAGTACACATCGTCTATGTGCAAATAAAGAAATTTGTAACAACACTGTCATTAAGGCTGAACTCTGTTGCTGTCTTTTTCTCTAGTTATTCTTATTTGAAAAGCTGACCAGAGGTTCAGCCTTTTGTATGAAAACCTAGTCCCTAAGTGGTTGAAAGCTGCTCAGTGTGAAAGAACAGCCTTTGTGTACCACGTCATTACATAAAGCCCTTGGGCTTCATGTACCCTGCAATTTAATTTCATTCCCATAATTCATCACTAGCATCTCTGATAAAACAGGAAGGGTACAGAGGACAAATTTAAATTAGGCTTCTTGCTGTGACTTTTCATCTTTTAATTAGTACATGGTTTTAGGTTGACGACCTAATGTGACTGACCAGAATCACACCTGCCTTCAAGTTCATTATAGTGGATGAGTAAAGTCTCATGACCATCACTTTCTCTTCCACTTCCTGGGAAATAAGAAGCACCAAACAATTAGATCATAGAAAGTGACCTTTTAAAATATTTGCATCTTTCCCATTCAAATGTTATCCCCCATAAGAGCGTCTCAGCTCTTGATTACCAAATTCTGCAATTCAAATGGTCCTTAAGATTATATAGCTTGACCTCTTTAATAGTATTTTATATTATTAAACAAAGTCCATTTTCAGACCTTTATAAGAACAATTACATAAAGTATAAAACATGAAGAGGATGTACTGGTCTTACCAGCTTCCTTTCGCCCTCCGGTCTCTTGTTAAACAGAGTAAGCACTCTCTCCCTTGTCTCTAGTCCATACTCAAAATCCAGATTCACTCAACACTCAGAGTGCACGAAAATAAGTCTGTATAAGGAAATAAAGTTTCTGCCAGAACAAATGAAAGGGAAATCTATCAGAAAGCGGCAGTTTGCTCTCCTTTTTCAAAAAGGTAATAAAGAACAAGTATGTGCAGACCATAGCAGGAGTCACTCATTTATTCATCAAATATTATGAAGTCATGTGCCAGGTAATGAGGATCTTCTAGATATGCTTATCATGGATCTTAAGAACAAAAATCTCATTCCCACCTTTCAAGAGAAAGAGAGGTCAGCAAGCTGTGAAGTTTTATTTCCTCTCGACAGTACTGGGAGAAAAAAGCTCAGAGGAAATGGCTTCCTGTTAAATCAGGGATCAAATCTTGAAAGCAATTACTTTGCAGTGTCAACTTTGGTTTTAAAAAATAAACTCCTTTTAATTGAACATTGATTTTATAATTTTCATATATCTCTATTGTTTTTCACTATACTTTAATATTGTCTATACACATTGATAAACTTGCACAGGGTACCACTTTTGAGGTTTCAAAATTAACATGAGTGCATAAGAGCCTTGAATGAAAAAATAATTACTTTTCCTCCTAGATAAAATCAAATTTACCTATAGTACACCAATTTGCATATAAATATATTTTCACATGTATTTTTATGTGTCTGCATACATGAGGAGGTTTTCAACACTTCCTGGAAAATATTGAATTAAACGTTACTAGTTTTGGTTTCCATGAACTTTATAAAGCCACTTCATATATTTTTATTTCATTCGTTATTATTTATTTTTATTAAAAGATCATTTTACACCAGAATGCAGTGATGCCCCAAAACAAAACAAAAAAAAGCAGATAATTTTATTGGCGATTCTTACAGCTCTTATAACAATCCATACATCAATGTGTCAAACATATTGTATATGTGTTGCCATCATCATTTTCTTAACATTTGCTTTCTATTTAGCCCCTTGATATCAACTCCTCCCTCCACTTCCTCCCCCCAGTGACCCCTTGATCAGTTATAAATTAGTATTATTTTCATATCTTACACTGACCACTGTTTCCCTTCCCCCATAATTTCTATTGTTCATCTCCTGGTTTTAGGTGTGGGGATGAGTGATATGTTGATCATTGTCATCAGTTTCCCCTTCCTCCTCTACCCACCTTCCCCCTACCTTCCCCCTACAATCCTTATTCCTGGATAAGTAAGCTCTTATCTCGCACCTGTACCCATGCACATGCTTCAGTCTAGCCTGAAGTGAAAGGCAGGACTGAGGTCATGATAGAGGGGCATAAGGAAACCTCAAGGAACCAGAGGGATAGTGTGTGCTTCATCAGGGCTGCACCGAGCCCTGCTTGACTCGTTCATTCCTTGTGACTCTTCTGTGAGGGGATGTCTCATTGTCTGCAGGTGGTGTTTTGTGTTTCTGCTCTGACCCTCCTTGTTCTAAACCTTTTTTTTGTTTATCTATTATCTTTTTTCCTTCTGTAGTATATACTCCTCATAAGTTTTATGTGTGATTTGTTTTCTTATCCGCATGACAAAATAACTCAGAAGAATGTATCTTATAATCAATGCATGCCTACATTAACTAATGGGAAATGGTATCACTCAGAATTCATTCAGAAGAGCATAATCGTTATCAGAGATGTAGAGTGAACAATTTACTATCAGGTTTGGACTTTCCACAATTCTGAGGGCTTTGTTGTTCTCGTTGTTGTCAGGTGCTATCAAAATAGGACTGATTAGGTGCTGTAGATCCTGTGTCCAACAGGAGGAAACCGTGCCCAGACCGCCACCTTCCTCATACTGGTCCTTAGACTCAAGCCCACAGATGCGATCATTGTGTCAACTCAACCTTCTGAGGCTCTTCCTCTTTTTCACTGATAATATGTCCCACCTGGTAATATGTCCAATGTTCTTGAGACTATGTCTTGCTTTTTAAGAACAGTGTGACTCTTCATCTTTCAAGATAAACCTTTTAATACAATCATAACTTGTACGCAATATAAATTTACTCAAAAGTAAAACTCTGTGTGGGATAAAAGCAAAGGCAATCTGAAGCCTAGAAGAGTGCTCTGAGATGCACAAGGACAACCCGAATCTATAAGGGAAACTAGAACTCCTTCTTATCATATTAACATCAATGGCATGGGTTCGTAGGAAATCTACACTGTATTTGACCTGATATCTGAAAGCTTAAAGAGGAGATCTGGTGAGCAAGCTAAGAATTCATGGTTTCCAGATACTGCTTTGTTTCCACTAAGTGCTCTAGCAGATAATTGACAAAGTGCATAAGCAAAAGTATCTGATGCCCATCATCAACCTTCAGAGTTACTTTGCTCCTCCCTTTACAATCTTGTACTGAATATCTTTTGTCGCCAATGCAAACCCAGAATGCTGCCAGGGGATTCTAGAAAACAAGGCTCGAACTTAGCTAATAGCCTTGGATAGAGCTGCAACAGAGCTCCACAAGGTCTCCAGGAGTTTTCACAATCTTTTATGTTTATCCTTGTTGGGACTAATGTCCTATGTTGAGCTAATAACCAGTGCTAGAAATAGAGGTGAAAAGCCTAGAATACAAAGCCTGCGGCAAAATCCACTTGTCTTGATCTATGACTTCTTTGGTGATAGTAACCATCACCCATCTGACGATCTGAATGACTGTGGGGACTTGTGTGTTGCTGTGAAGTTATGCCACCAATATCCAAAATGCCAGTAGGGCCAGCCAGGGTGGACAGGTTTCAATAAGAAGAAAGGCACGGTAATGAACTTCTGAAGACTCTGTGAATCACAACGAAAGATTATCTGATAGAGTGCTGAGCAATGAGCTCTTCAGTTGGGAAACACTCTGAATGCACTGTGATGACCACAATGAACTCAACCATAATCAAAGGTTGTGAGAGCAATGCAAGGCTGGAGAGTATGATTCCATTATATGAGGAGTCACTCTGAGTGAGGACTGACTCAGAGACAATGAAGCACACAGTGATAAAATGAAAGTCAGCTACACTTTCTCAACACAAAGGAAGAGGTGATCTTGTGTGCTGACTTATGAGCCAGGCACATTTTAATAAAATACTGACCTTTACTTTAGCTCTTATCTTCTTGATCAAAGAAACCCTGATGGCGCAGCTTAAGTCCTTGGCTGCTAACCAAAGGACTGTCCAAATCAACCCAGTTTGTGAGAGAAAAATGTGAAGATTGCCTTTCTAAAATTTCAGTCAAGAAAAGCTTATGGAAAAGTTCGAGCTCCTTATGCGGCATCTCCATTGAATCAGAACTGATTTGCTGACTGGCATGAAACAACAGCATCTTATATCAATATTGCCATCATTTTTTTTTAGAGCTTTTAAAATTCTAGTTGAAAATCTGCTAACATTGTGGGGGAACAGACAAGCAAGCATTTAGGGTTTAGTAAACCCTCAGATACAAGGAAGAGACAAAAAGAGATCTATTTTCACCTAGTTTCCACTCCTCATCCCTGTGGAAACTCTTCCCTGCAGCATACTTTTCCCCTTCTTTTCCATTTTATTTTTGAATTCTTTCCTTAAGTAGGCAAACATTGAAGCTTTAGTGAAAGGCGAGCAATCATTTCTATAAACTACTCTTATTGGGTAATTTTTTTTAGCAAGTAATCAATCATGAAAACACACAATAAAGATTAATCATCTTATTGCCATTATTCATTTTGTTTCCATGAACATAGGAACCTCGGTGTGCAATGTTAATGTGTTCACTGCCAAACAGAGTCAGCAGTTCAAACTCACCAGCCACTCCTTACTAAGAGATGTCAGGCTGTTCTTAGAGAGATTTTACTCTTGGAAACCCTAGAGGAAAATTCTATTCTGATCTGTAGGGGGTCAGAATCAGTTCCAGAAGTGGATTTGGCCCAGGGGAAGCAGTTTATCTTCCTGTTTAGACATTTTGATTCTGGACCACATGAAAAGTTAGTGCTAGGCCAGAGAATTAAGTCTACTTAAGTATGCTGGGATTATACTTAGGATTGATTTTACCTCCAGGCATGGCAGGGTAGGTTGCAAGACAATAGGGAGTTAATAGCAATGACTAAGTGAAAGAAGAGCATGTTCTAAAATTGATGTGATGACTACACAATTTTTCGTAATATGGTTATACTATTGAATTATCTGGTATGTGAATTATATGTCGATATTTTTTCAATAAATAAATTTAGTTCCATCATATTTCAATTATGAACTACTGGAGCCTACTGGGTCAAGTTTCTGGAGCCTGGTCCAAGGCTCCAAGAATTGACAGAATACCCATTTAACTATTTCAGCAAGCTAATGAAGTGCTAGAAGCACTTACTTTTCTATGTCAAGAACTTTGGAGGACAGCGAGTTAGCTAAATGACTAAAAGGCATTTATATTTGTACACATTCCAGAAAAATATGGCCCAACAGAATGTTCAAATTATAGAACAATCATTAATAACACATGCATGTTGTTAACTGTTGCTGAAGAGCCTCCAACAATGGTTGTAGCAGTACACGGACAGGGAGCTGCCTGAGGTTCAGACTGGAATCAGAAGACATGAAACAAGGGCTATCACTGCTTATGTCAGATGGATTTGGCTAATACCACAAAGACGTTTACTTTTGTTTCGTTGATTGTTGTGTGGTATCATTTAGTTGATTCCCATCTATAGCAACCCTTTCTATGCACAACAGAAAGAAACGCTACATGATCCTGCAGCATCTTCAAAATTGTTGCTTTGCCTGAATCCATCAAAGCAGCGATGGAATCAATCGCTCCCATTGAGGATCTTTGTGTTTTCTCTGCCCCTCCACTTTAC
Source organism: Nesogale talazaci (assembly GCA_004026705.1). Classification (NCBI taxonomy): domain Eukaryota; kingdom Metazoa; phylum Chordata; class Mammalia; order Afrosoricida; family Tenrecidae; genus Nesogale; species Nesogale talazaci. The sequence continues at coordinate 40,271 of PVJH01000826.1, read as the reverse complement.
CAAGCATGATATCCTTCTGCAGGGACTGGCCTCTTTCGACAAAATGTTCAAAGTATTTAAGACCAATTTTGCCAAATGTCTCTAAGGAGTACTCTGGCCTTACTTCTTGGAATACAGATTGGCTTGTCTTTTAGCATCCATGGTACTTTCAATATTCTTCTCCAAAAGTACCATTCAAATGTATCTAGCATTCTACAGTCTTCTTTATTCAGTGTCCCAACTTTCATGTGCATAGAAAACAATAAAAAAAAATACCATGACTTGGGTCAGACACATCTTAAATCAAAAAATAATATCCTTTCTCTCCAGTACTCAAAAGAGGTCTAGTGTAACAGATTTATCTAATGCAATATGTTTTTTGATCTTTTGACTACTACTTTCATGAGGTGTAATTGTGGATCCAGGGAAGACAAAATCCTTGGCAACTTCAACCTTTCCTCCATGTACCTTGATGTTGTTAACTATTGCTCTGATTGGTCTTCCTTGTGTTGAGTTGTAATCCATACTGAAGGCTACAGTCCTTGTTCTTCATCAGCAAGTGTTTTAATCCCTTAGTTTCAGCAGGCAAGGTTGTTTTATTTGGATATTGCTGGTTGTTTAAAAGCCTTCCTCCAATCCATCATTCTTCTTCATAAAATCCAGCTTCTCTGATGATTTTCTCAGCATACAGAAGAAAGTAAAATGAAATAGAGGAAAGAACTAGGAGGCAAAGGGCAATTATAGATGTCTAAATACAAACACGTACATAGGTAAATATATTTCCATATGATGATGGGGAAATAGATCTATGTGCATATATTTATAGGCTTAGTTTTAAGGTAGCCGAGGGACATTGGGCCTCCACTCAAGTATTCCCTCAATGCAACAGCATTTTGTCCTATTAAACTGACATTCCATGATGCTCACCTTCCCGACATGATGGCTGAAGATAAATGGGTACATAAACAAATGTGGTAAAGAAAGTCGATGGTGCCCGGTTATCAAAAGATACAGTGTCTGCAGCCTTAAAGGTCTGAAGGTAAACAAACAGCCATCTAGCTCAGAAGCAATGAAGCCCACATGGAAGAAACACACTGACCTGTATGATAATAAGATGTCAAAGGGATCAGGCATCAAAGAACAAAATATATCATTGTGAATGAGGTGGGGTGTGGAATGGGGACTCAAATCCCATTTGTAAGCAACTGGACATCCCCGTACAACAGGGTCACAGGGAGGATATGAGCCAGTCAGGGTGCAGTGCAGTGACAATGAAACATGCAATTTTCCTTGAGTTCTTCAATACTTCCTGTCCCCCACCCCCATTACCATGATCCCAATTCTACCTTACAAATCTGGCTAGACCAGAGGATATACACAGGTACAGATAGGAACTGGAAACACAGAGAATTCAGGAAAAAAATGATCCCTTCAGGACCAGTGGTGAGACTGCTGATAAAGCGAGGGTGGAGGGAAAGAGGCGTAGAAAACGGGAACAGATTACATATACATATAGCCCTTTCCCTTGGAATGGTCAACAGAAAAGTGGATGAGGGGAGACATTGGTCAGTATAATGACATGGAAAAATAATGATTTATAAATTATCAAGGGCAGGGCCTAGGAAGGGTGGGAGAGGAAGAGAAAATTTGAGGAACTGGGAGGGGGCTCATGGGAAGCAAATATTTTGAGAATGATGATGGCAATAAATATTAAGATGTGCTTGACACAGTGGATGTATGTATGGATTGTGATAGGAGTTGTGCAATACCCCAATAAAATGATTAAACAACAACAACAAACAGTATCCAATAGAAAGGAAGGTAGGAAGGAAGGAAGGAAGGACGGAAGGAAGGAAAGAAGAAAGAAAGAGAAAGAAAATAGCAGGAACATGTTTAGAAACTTATTGTGGCAACAATTGTACAATCATGTTTGATCTAATTGAACTATGGACTCATAATGTCTTTAGAGCTCTGAATAGAATGGGAAAAATAGTTAACTAAGGCATAGAGAATGAGAGTTATGAAAAATGTTTTTTTAGGAAACAAAGTTAAATTTACCCTGAAGTCACCCCAAAAGAAAAGACTGATATAACCAAATATAAAATTAGTGAAAAATTATGTTTCTTTTCATCCCATTTTCCAAGAACTTTTGAAGCCCTTTATATAGTTTAGATCTGATGACATTGGCAGGTGAACTGATCAAAGTCCACTTGAAAATATATCTAAATAAGTTCATTCCAAGAAGAAAAAGCAGCTAAGCATAGTGAAATGGCCGAGATTCAGCTCCTTAATTTGCATGGGGAACATGAATAAGTTCAGTGTGATAGATATTATTTGTACCTCACCCCACAGCCCAGTTTTCTTTATTGTGTATTTTCACTTGTGTATTTTCTAAGGAATGATAAAGGCATAAAAACATCACTAACTATGAAAAAACTGTCTTACTGAACACTAGACTATAATGATTTCAATATTCTTGGAGTACCTAGGTGGTGAAAATGGCTAAAATCTTGACTACCAACCCAAAGGTTGGCAGTTTGAATCCATCCATAGGCATCAAAGATTAAAGACTTGATGTGGTAACTGACTTCTGAGAGTGCATCGCCTTTGAAACCGCTGTGCTCCATTGTTACACCCTAAAACCCATGGGGTAGAACGTTCAGTCTGCGTCTGAATCTACTCTGAACTACCTAGCTCACTCTCTGAGCTTAAAGAAACTCAGAGCAAATGTGTGTTTCCTTTGAAACAATTATTCTGTAATACTTTCTTCTTGTGCCTGTGACCCTCCGGTAGATGTGGCATTAGACATTCTTCAGACTTTTTTGTGATCAAACAAGGTTGAGGGTTATAAGAATATACACGTAGTGAGGCTGGGACAAGAACAGCTGTGGTTTTGTTCTGTTGTATCTGAGGTCACCTTGAGGAGGAACCTAGCCTATGGCACCTCGCAGCAGTATTGTAACGATGTAGTCATCCTGCATTGGGTGAACTGATGTAAGGATCCTCCGTTCTGTGGTTTATTTTTCTATCACCCTCTGTGCGGGTGGTTAGGGTCCCATTTTCTTGATGAGGCAGGAGCAGGGTGGGGAGTGACTTGAGTGAGCGTCTTACTGAAGGATGTGACTCAAGTCCCCAGCCTCACTGCACACTCGGCACGCGAGCTCTGCCCTTATCTTGCTTCGTCTAGGCACAGCCTGACCTGAGTGACACCTTTTCTTCAGCAAAAGATGAAAAGAGAGACAAATGAGCTTCGATGAAAGTGGAGGGGAGGATCCCAATGCCACCACAAAGAAGATCTAGGAGTGGAGCATGTTCTTTTGAACATGACCTCATTGGGAGAGAGCGGAAACATCCTAGATCAGTGGGTCATGACCCCCTTGGGGGTGGAGCAATCCTTTCACAGGGGTTGGCCAATTCAGGAGCAAATTTACAGTTATGAAGTAGCAATGCAAGTAATTTTATGGTTCAGGGGGTCATCACAGATGAGAAATTATTAAAGGACCATGGCATTAGGAAGATTAAAAACCACTGTCCTAAATGGAGAAAGGAAATGAAAAATGACAGAGCACGTGTTAAGAATTGGTAGCAGTATAATCAAGAAACCAGCAAAATATAGCACAGTAGACATCTTTATCCACAGAGTAAGGTGGCTACAAGCTGTGCCAGCTATGTAGTGAGATAGTTCATTGTTGTCTGGCCAAGGCACACTGGTAGAGTACAGTGCCCATCACTTAATGGCAGCACTGAAGAGATTTATAACATTGATCTGAGCAGAGCAGAAGCTAAGAAGAGACTGTGCTGATTAAAGAACTTCATCCTGCAATTGCTTCTGATTCAGAATTGTGATCTTCTACCTTCCTAAAAAGCCTCTCTGGCACTTACATAACTACTGTGAACTGGAGGATGTCAATCAGGTCACAGCTTGATGACCTCATTTGGAGGCTCAACAGAGAGAATAGCTCACTAGTGGCCAGACACCCTCTCTCCCTGCAAGACATTATGTTGACAAGCCACATGCAGCTATACTGGTGGAGTATGATCCCTAGAGCTGGAGGAACTACATGCATGCATCCACCACTACTGGATCCACAGGACTTTTCACCCAATGTCCCGAGGTCTTCTTGCATTCGGTGTCATTCATGTGTTGTGTGAGGCTGAAGAAGAATTTATAGACTGGTTGGTATCAGACGTATAGGCTAATATCATCTAAGCTCTATTTTAAAATAATGCCAGACTCATAGACTTATGCACTTGATCTGGATTGGGTTGAAATGTTTACTTAATATACAATTTTACATAAAGTTCCTTCGATATACATTGGAGTGCCTATGACTTTGTTTCTATTTGTGAATATTGTCGATGAACTTCTTGTGGTCATTGGAGCAAGTTATCAAAATCAGCAAGGAAGTAGAGAGTGCTGTGGGAAGGATAATTGTTGCTGATTTCAGAATTGGTAAAAGAGGTGGAGAGACGAAATTTGTCTGGCCTCTGCTTCGAAGGAATCAGCTTTTGGTTGGGGCAATGTCTCTCACTTTTTCATGAAGTTAGAGGTGAGATGCCACTCCCCACCCCACCATCCTTTATCTATATACAAGCAATTGAGACTTTTGATAGCTAAAATTATGATGAAGTTCATGGTCACAGAGCAAACTCTTTTTGCTAGCATTCCTATTTGAAGTCTGCCTCACTTCTATTTCCATCTCCTTGAGCTATTCCTTACAGTTCTCATCCATGTTTCCCACTGTTTCCTATCAATCTTCTTTTGCATAATTGATCAGAAAGTAAAATTACCTGAGTTTGTTAGTGACAAAGGGAGTGATTGCTAGCTGTGTATAAGTCTATCATCCATGTTGTCCCTCCAGCTCGGCCTCATACATTTCCAGTGTAAAAGGACACCATGTGACAAAGAAAAATGCTTTGAAATGGATGATGGCGGACAAGGTCACTTGCAAAAACCCAGGGATTTTTTTGTTCTTGTAATCTCTTCCCAAACAGGGGCATGCACTTCATTTAATAGTTAGTTTTAAAGATTTTTGTCTCCCACAATTGATTGAATTTTTTGAGGCCCAAAATAGTAACTTATTTATATCTGTGGCATTTGGCATTGTGCTAAATTGAGTTGACCAGACACATTTTTTTTTAATTTTAACAAACTAAATGTTTCATTTTTATTTTATGAACCAAGTTTAGACTTTATGAAAGGTCCCTTAAGTAGAACAATGACTGAAGTAAGTTTTAAGGAACTTGCTTTTTAGACTCTGCTTAATAGGGACATAGTCTCTGGCCATAATAAAACTCACATCAGATGGACCTATCCTTTAGATAAGAACTCAAAGTTACATTATGGAAATTTTAAAATGATGCTAGAGTAAAGTTAGTTAATGTGTTCAAAAACCCTTTGCTGTCTAGTCTCTGCCAATACAGAATAGGGTTCTCAAAGCTGTAGTCTCTATGGAAGAAGACTGCCAAAACTTTCTCCCATTGAGTGGCTAAAGTGCTCAAACTACACCTGTCAATTAGCAACTGAGCACTTTACCATTGTACCACTGGGGCTTAAGTTCCACGCTCCACCATTCTGATTCTAGTTTTAGCTTTTAAGTGACTGTAAAAATATTTCATTTCTAATGTATTAAATTTTTGTAATGGTGATCAATATTATGCATTCATGTATATTACAAGTTGAAACAAGTCTCACTGTTTTGAATAATTTAGAAAACTGTGGTGCATTTAGTTTTGCATCACTAATAAGGATGGCTGGGAATCTGGATTTTCTGTACACAGAATGACCAACTTTATGCTGGTCATTTCCTCTATTACCCAGAAAACATTCTGTAACTTATTATCTGGAATTCAAAACAAACTAAGGAGTGGAAGATATCTTGTAAACAGTGTTTTTTCAAGAGTAGCTCACACTTTATTCATGCTGAAAATCAGTTGCCAGTGAGAGAAGTTGATGCCCCTGGAAGGTGAAAGGAATGTCAGTTTTAGGACTTAGTGAAGCCTGGTTTTCATGTCCACTTCTCACAGCCTCCAGCGCTTGCTGAAAGCAAAAGTCTTACACTGTGGACAAGACTCGAACTTGACATGAAATCTGCTTCTATAATTTAGATCCTTCTGAAGAGTGATCGTATCCTGTGAGGAATTTCATTTTATATATTAGAAAATAAAATAATATGATTGAGAATGCTATATAATATTCTGAGATGATAGCATTTTAACATAATAATGTGGTATATTGCCACTGAAATACACATTCAAATAACTCCTACAAATAATACAATTGATTTCTCCAAAAGTAAATGATAATAATGCTTTAATTACTCATATTTATTAGATGATTATAGTTAAATCCATCGAGTTATGAAAACAGCAGTGAAAAGAGATTACAGCAGTTCCCATTAAAAGTAGCAGAATGCTTACAGTGTTAAGATGATTTATATTAAGCTCATCCTTACAAAATTATATGCTTTATAAGTATATGGAGAATAGTCACTTTTATTTATTTGTAACAATTTTATTGATATATGATCTTCATATCATAAAATTTAATAGTCCAATCATATTAAGAAGTATTGTACAGTCATCACCATAATTAATTTTAGAACCTTTTCTTCTTTCTTTTCTTCATTGCTATTAGTTCCTCATTTGCACCCAACCTCCCCTACCATACTCCCAAGAAGTCATTGATCCAGTTTCTGTCACTATGGGTTTACCTTTCCTGGATTACATATTCAGAGAAACATACAACTACAGTGAGTTAGTCTGGGTAGACTAGAAAAACAAAATTAATAAGCACTCATATTTTATGAGAGTTTTATATAAAGCGTAAGTATACATAAAGAAAGCATCCCAACCTAGTGCTGTAATAAGCTCATAAGCCTGACATTAGCCCATATGTCTGACACCAATCTAGAAGTCCTCCTGAATCTCGCAAAATGTACACAATGATGTCAAATGCAGGAGGAAAGTTGAATTAGTCAGTGTGTAAGCATCTCAGCACTGGCAGGGGTCTCCATGTGGCTGCTCCAGTGCCCAGGCTCCCTCCAGGGGATTCCATGTGACATCTTCTCAGGGATGTCTTGCAGGAAGTGAGTCTTGCCAACTGAAGCAGAGAACTAGCTAAGGCAGCCACAACCGGTCCAACCATCAAAGAAGAAGAGACCAGAAATGGGAAGCTCACAGAGCCATTTATCTCTCTGCCTTTCAATTAATCCCACCTATGTTTACTGACCAGGTTGGCACAATAAACCTTAACTATCACAAACAGTGACAAAGTAAAACATCATTCAGAACAAAAGCCGAAGATATTCAAAACTAAAACAAATTTAAAATGAGTCTAAAAGGAAAGCAAAAGATAAGATGCTGAATTTTTAAAAAGCTGCAATGATCAACCAATGATTTTTGCTGAGATGATTATTGCATGAGAGCAAGGCTGTTCACATCCCTGATCTACGGTCTGACAGGATTCACCAGAGGTCTAGTTCATGTGTATTTCCTCTACACTTAAAAACAAGCAACTAACGCAACCTTAAGTTGTGTCCAAAGGGAGATCAAATGATACCACATTTTAACCTAAATATATCTGCTATAAAAGACTTTACTGTGCTCTCTGTTTGAAAACAAGCCTATTCATACCCCTCAATGGTAGTCAGAAGGAATTCACCACAGACTTACTTAGGCAAGGGTTCTGCAAATAGATTTTGGATTTCTACTATCATCCATACCTTTTGCAAGCCAGGTGTTCACAATTTAGTTCTGATACCATCCCCACCTTGGGATTTCAATATCATCACAAAACCAAAAGAATCAAACTCACTGTCCTTGAGTAAATTCAGAGTCACAGTGACCGTATTGGCAGGAGACGTTACCTTTGGGTTTCTGAGACTGGAAATCTTTACAGGGGTAGACGGTTTCCTTTTTCTCTGTGAAACTGCTGTTGAGTTCAAATTGATGACCTTGTGGTTACTAGCTTGGTGTAAGGCCAACTCTGCCACCAGGAATCCTTTCAATATCATCTTAAATGGAACTCACTGCCATCGAATTGATGCCAACTCCTAGCAATACTTATGAAGGATGCAACTGCCCTTGTGCATGTCTGAGACTCTAAATCTTTAAGAGAGTAGACTCTCATTTTTGCCCTGAGGAGCAGGTGGTGATTTTGAACTGGAGACTTTGTGGTTAGCAACCCAATACATAATCATGGCTCTTACACAGTTTTAGCACCATACTTGAGCTCCAGTTCTTTTCAAGAACACACACACATACACAAATACACAACCAGACAAGGTAAAAATGGAAACAGACCCCAAACTCTCTAAGACAGCTTACACATTTCTTCAAATTACTAGAAGTATGTGCAGAAGGTAACTTGACTAATATCACATTCAATCCACTGCTGTCAAGTCAAATTCAAATCATAGAGGCCCTATGGGAAAGACTAGAACTGCAAGGTGTTTCTGAGCTCCATCTTTGCCCAAGAAAGCTGACACAGCTTTCTCTCCTGGAGTGGCTGGTGTGTTTGAACCAACAGCTTTTTGATTAACAGCTCAAAAATTACCCTTTGTATTCCAGGATTCTTAGTGCATTCGGGGTAAAATTGCCTCACTGAACCATGATGTAAGAGCAATGCTAAATATTTACTTAAGATTTAGGTGTATATTTGGACTGGATGGAAGAATATGTAGCAAGAAAAGTCAAAAGTAAGATCCAGAAGATGATGAGTCATTGAAATAGCATATGACTGCCTACATAATGTGCTTTCCATCAAGCTATACTCTGAAAATCAATCTTCAGACAGATGACTCAAAGGAGTAGCAAAGTCTGCTGATACTATTTAAAAGAGACCAGTCAATAGTCTAGTATTACAATGCATATCTGCGAGGATTGAAAAGAGAAGGGGACGATGCCAAAAAAAAAAAAAAAAGAAAAAAGAAAGAAAAGAGAAGGGGAACAAAAGATTCTAAAGAATCTTGAGTAAAATGCCCTTAGGGAGATAATCTATTTCATCCCAAGGCATGAGACAGCATGGCAACTAAACATCTCCCCTATTTTAGAAACAAGCCATGTTAAAAACAACAACAACAAAAAGAAAACAACCTCATTCTTATCTCAGTGCACGTACTCAAAAACTTTTAGAACCATCAAATTACTTACCTAATCAAAAAACTGTGGCACTATGCAAATGTCCTTTTGTGTTAAAGTTGTTATTCAATATATTAGATAGAAAATTCTCACATGAAGTATGGGTCTTGTGTTTCAAATGAAACTGCCCATGAACTGTTTATTTCTTTATTGTTGCAATAAAACATTTGCCACTTCAAGAATTTTTACATGTATAATTCAGAGACATTGCTTATGTTCCTGCTGTTTAACCTTCACTACTATCTGCTTCCAAGTTTTTTCTTCCCTATTAACAAGCTCCAAATCAAATTCACTGCCATTAAGTTGATTATGACTCATAACTTCTCTATGTGACAGAGTAGAACTGACCCTTTTGAGTTTCCTTGTCTGTCAATCTCTGTGTGAACAGAAAGTCTGATTCCTCTCCCTCAAAGTGCAGGGTGAAGTCCAGCTGCTGCCCTGATGGTTAGCACTCCACTGACTAACCAAGGATGCTCCCAGGACTCATTGTAACAAAAGCGCAGTGGTCCCTAAACAATGACTCCTTTTTACCCTTTCCCTCCCCCTTGGTACCCAGTTTACATTTTGGTTTCTATACACTTTCCTTCTTCATGTGAGTGAAATCATTCAATACCTGTCCCTTTGTGATTACTCTATTTCAGAGGGCATGATATTTTCAAGGTTCATGTTACAGTATAGATCAGGGCTTATTTTTTCTTTATAACTGAGCAATATTCTATTTCATATAAGAGGGAGTTGTAAAATGTTGATGGAAAAAAGTACAATCTCTTCTAATTTCATTTGCCCACTCACTATATAAATCTTTACAAAAGCAGCCTGACACATCTCTCTTTTGTGGAGTGACTGGTGGATTTGAACTAGTAATTTTTTTATTAACAACCCAACCATTGCTCTCTGCTACACCAGGGCCCTTCATAGCAGATTCAGGGTGTAAAATTGCCTCAATGAACCATGATGTGATAGCTATGCTAACTAGTTACTTAGAATTTCTGAAACTTCTTCAGGTTTACCCCATTTTGTGTAACTGTTCATCTGTTTATAGGCATTTAGGTCTGTCCCCCATTGGCCATTGTGAAAAGCGCTAAAAATAAACCTTGGTGTATGTATCTATATCCTTTCTGCATTCAATTATTTTGGTCTTGTCTAGTGCAGGAGGAGATAACTATCTGCATTCCTCTAGCCAAGCATCTCACTCAACCGAGTAGTCTTTTCTACATAGGTCTGGTAAGGAAGTAGAGGAAGATACTGGTAGCATTACCCATCTGTGAGTAATTACGAACCTTCCCTGGAATACTGTGCTGCTGTGAATAAAATGAGCTCTTTGAGAAGCAGAAGAAGGGGTCTCATGACCATCAAGATCCAGACATGGGACACACTATCTGGACCAGAGATCTCTGTGCAGTGAACCTCTTGGATCCAGAAGACAGCTATAACATCAGAGGGTGCGTACTTGGTTAGTCAGTGGACTGCTAACCACAATTTTTGATAGATCTTGGTGGTAGTTGCACAACATGGAGAAGGTGATCAATGCAAGAAAAGCAATTGAACCCAAAGGCAGAACATGAAGAAGAGTGGTGGACGTCACAACTCACCATGCACACAAAGCTCAGTGGTTCTGTGCAAGAGCCTGGACTCTGGAGAGGGATCTCTCTGGGCACTGGATGAGGGAAGCTGGGCTTCCTGACCTACGGATGTGAAACCAGCTGCATTCAGGATGAGGGTTATTGAAGTGCGGTATCTCTGGGCAATTCATCCAGGTTTTCTGATTCATGGAGCTTGAACTGAACGCTTTTGAGCTGAGGTTTGGAGTGGAGTGGTTTACCCTCTTGAGTATTTATTAGCAGACCTGAAGAACTCTGTCACCTGACCTCATAAATAGCTGTATCAGGAGCACCTCTCTCTGGAATGATAATGTGTTAACTTCCTTAATAAAACTTTTAATTATGAATTTTGTCTGTGAGTTCTGTGTCGCCATTGCCAATGAATATTAGAACATAAGAAAGCAACACATCTAGGAGGGGAATTGCTAGGTTATATGGTAATTCTATATTTACTATTTTGAGGAAACTCAACTATTCTGTACAGACGGTACTATTTTGCCATTCTGCAAGCAATGGAGGAGGGTTCAAATTACTTGGCAACCTTACCATGTATCTTATTTATAGTTACTGTTTTTAAATTAATACTTGAAGGGATTTGGGTTGTTGTTTGTGGCAACAATTTTTGATAGAAAATGGTGGTAGTTGCACAACATGGAGAAGATGATCAGTGTCATTTAATTGTACACCAAGGACTGGTTGAAATAGCAAACTTTGTATTGCATACAATGAGAAAATCAGCATTCTAAGTGCTTAGAGAGGGGACAAAATTGTTGTGACAGCTACAGCGCCCTGACGGTAGCTGAATAAGGAGCAAAGGAAGCATTTGGTATCTGTAAACAATAAGAAGACCAGTCCACAGATCTTAGAACTTGAAGAACAACAGAGTGGGTTCTTTGTTTCCTTATTGCCTTTCATATACACCAGACAGAGTGTTTAGATGTCTTTAATCCCGGATGAATGCCAACAGACACAGTCACACTCACACAAAGAAAAACTCAAAGTAAATTAAAACCTATTTCCTCTAGCCAAGAACGGAGAAAGAAGAGAAGCATGAAAACAGAAAAAAACATAGCAGAATATCCACCCTATTCTAGTCCAGCAGCAGTGGGTAGACTTCGCCTCCTAAACTGCAATTATTGTAGGGCCAATCTGAAAAATAATTTCTCACATTACTCCTCTACTCTAAGCAAGGCTTGGCACAATGGCTGCAATAGTGGGCTCAAATATGACAACAAATATGAGGTTGGTGCAGAACTCTGCAGTGCTTTGTTCTGTTGTTCAAAGGATCGCAATAACGTTCCTCAACCCAGCAGAAGAAATCAGTGTGTTCTGGTTCTTCCACAGGATGGTTGTGAATGGGGCAGCTATAGCTAGGTTCTGTGTCAGCTTAACTGGGCCAGGGTTCTCAGTAGTTTCAAAGTAATCTCAGATTATGTGATCTAATAAGACAGTCAAATCCATGATATGATCTAACCTAAAGTGATCAATTCTGTGAAGATCTAGCAGTTGCAGGGGACCTGGATCAGGTCACAGACTTCATGCAATTGGAAGAAAGACTCCTCAAGGGTGTGGTCTGTTGCTTTTTTACCCCAGTGATTTTATTGGGGGCTCGTACAGCTCTTACATCATTCTATACATCATTCGTATCAAGCTTAATTGTACACATGTTGCCATTCTCATTTCCAACTATTTTATATTTGAGCCCTTGGTATAAGCTTCTCTTGCCCCCTCCCCCACTTTTTGGTTATAAATCATTTTATTGGGGGCTCATACAACTACCATAATGATCAATATATATGTCAAATGTATGCAGACCGCATTTGCACATCCGCATTGCACAGACCGCATTGTTGCTATCATCACTCTCAAAACATTCCCCACTTGATTTAGGCCCCCAGTAAAGCTCCCCATTTTTCCTCTCCCTCCCCATGAACCCTTAATAATTTACAAATTGCTATTATTTGCTTCTTAAGCAGACTATGGGAAAGCTTGCCATTTATGCAGGATCTGAATCCTAACTCTGATTCACTGGACTTCTGTCATATTACCTGGCAATCCCAGGAGCCTTCAGCAGACTGACAGACTTGTTTTAGTCCATTCTGCATCCACCAGCCTATGGTCTTCCTGCTTCCTAGTCCATCAGTCGTTGAGGCTACATGAGTCAGGATAAGTCTAAAGTTTGTAATCTGCCCCATAGACTTAAACCACACTGATACTTACCAGTGCAAGTAGAATTTACCGAGTATCACTGGTTATACTTATCTAGAGAAACCAGCTCAGGGGCCAACGAGGAAGCTTCTGTTCTCTGCCTGGAAGAAGCGGGCAGTGGTCTTATTCTGTTTTAAGGTGTTGATAACAGGCCATTAAAGACATGCAGGGGAATGGATCTTCCATCCCTTGCTGGATAGAAGAATCTGCATTGCAAACTCCTCACCAAGGGGCTATAAAGTCTGTAGAGACTTGAGTTTTCATGTCCACCCAGCAGGGAGATTAAACAAGGAAGTTTGCTACATCATTAGGCTTTATCTTGTCCTCTGGTGGCTCAGTGGGGAAGTTGCGGACCCAAAAGACCAGCAATTCAAACACATCAACTACTGTATCAGAGAAAGATGTGCAGCTCCAGACCTTATGAGGGTAATTTTACTCTGTCTTATAATGTAACTGTTTCAAAATAGACTCCATGGCAATGAAATTATTTGTTTCTCCTCAGTGACTAGAATAATGGATTCAACCATAGCAATAATTATGAGTATGAAGCAGGACAAGGCAATGTTTTGTTCTGCTATATATTATGTTATATAATGAGATGCAGTTGGTTTGACCGTGTATAACAACAACACTAATCTTAAAAAATAAGTGGTTATAATAATATTCAGATAGAATCTATTTGAGTAAGGTTGTGTGATCAGATATAAGATTTCAAGTCCTTGTCTAAATTGTAGAGAAAGAAAGTAAACCTAAATTCAATGAAGATGCAGAAGATAAAAACTAATATAGTATAGTTATATACTAATTCAAGTCTTCTATATCTTTAACCTACCTGTACTCTATTAATTTGATCAAAGATATTTTATTACCTTACATTAAGTAACAGAATACTTGTTTTTTTCCAAGTGCATAGGAAGCATTTATCGAGACAGATTATATTCCAGAGCACAAATCATTCTCAGTAAAATTAAAAGGGCTGAAATTTAAGACATAACAATAAAACTACATTTGATGAAAATAATAAAATTAAATTAGACATCATTATCAAAATTTTATTTAAAAAATAACTGAACGTTTGAAAATTAATCCTCATGGATCTAAGTAATAGGGTCAAAGTAAAAAACATGAGTAGAAAATAATTTAAAATCAATGAAAATGAGAATTCAGCATAAAAATATGTTATCAAATAATGATCATGATAACATTATCAAGAAAAAAATGACAGGGTTAACAGGGTAGATAAGTATGTGGGTCAGTGGAGAGACAAATAATTGTGACTGCTGAATAATTTTGCTTAATGATCCATGTGACAAATTAGGAGAAAAGTATTCAAAAGAGAAGACTGAGTACATGAAAATTTCTAAGACAGAAGTAAGATTGAAATGCTTAAGAAAAAACAGGAAGAGCAGGATATTTACAACAGGTGGAGTGAAAGGTGAAAGCAAGCAAGAGAAACTTGATGGTTAGAATTTTATAGGTCCCAGGATTAATTTGGATTTTTCTAAAGTTAAAAATCCAGAGACCTATTTTGAATGCTACATTTATTTGGTATGGTCAGTGATTTTAAACGGTCATTTGTTTCTGTGAGGAGAGCATAGACTATATACCCACAAACAGAAAAACAGAAAGCAAGTAAAGAGAAGCAATGTGTTCATTCTAATGACAAGTGTAACAATATATGCCCACATTAATCTAGGTGGTTCATGTGCATTTCCTATTGAATTTCCATTGCAATGACGTAAGGGAGGTATTCTCATCCCCATTCTATGAGCAAAGGAACGGAAGTGAAGCCTAAGTCAGTGGCCTGAGGCCACCTGTTAGAACCACTTTTTGTACGACTGTGGTGGCAGCCTGTTGCTGTGATGCTGGAAGCTACGGCACCTGGATTCCAAATACCAGGAAAGTCACCCAGGGTGGACAGATTTCAGGTCGACTTTTAGACTAAGACTGACTCAAGAGGGCCTGGTCATCTACGTCTTTAAAAATTGGCAATGAAAAACTTATGAATAGCCGAAAATTGCCATTTATATCATGTTAATGAGACCCATACATTGGAAGACAATCAAAATGTGACTAAAGGAGAACTACCTTCTCAAAATATAGTCGACCTTAATGACTTAGGTAGAGAAAACTTCCCAGAATCTTCTGTTACTAGTGTGGCATGACTCAAAATGTGAAGAAGCAGCCACAAACATCCATTAATGATCACGCTATGGAATGTGTGAAATATGAGTCTAAGGAAATTGGAAGTTGTCAGAGAATGAAGTGGGATACATAGCAATCAGATTTCTAGGGGTTGGTCTTTTTGTTATGTGCCGTAGTGTTGGGAGTGACCCATAGCTACCCTCTGTAATGCCCAGATGTGTCATTTTCACAATTGTTCTTTTGAGGTGTCAGTGAATACTCTGAAAGCCTTCCTCTTCTTTTGCTCTCCTATTTCTTTACCAAGCATGATGGCCTTCCCAGGGATTGGTCTCTCTTGATAGCATGTCCAAAATAAGAGAGACAAAAGGGTAATTATCCATGCCTCTAACGAGTAATTTGACTATACTTTTTCCAAAATCATGACAACCCAAATACCCCTCCATGAGCCAATGATATATTCATAAAGCACAATATTATTCAGCTGTAAAAAGATTGCAGTTATTGACTAGTTTCATTCAATACAATATCCCCGAATGTCATACATGTCCCATGGTGCTCCACAGATTTGTTATTATTTTTTAAGGATGGATATGGTATGTATGTATGGTCCACTGTGTGAATGGATCAAAGTTAATTTATTCATTCTTCCACTGATGGACATTTTCAGTTGTTTCTGTGTTCTTGAAATTGCTAGTAGTGCTGCAATGAACATGGATGTGCATCTATCTATGTTCATTATTTGTTCTTTATTTTGTTTTTATTTATTAATTTTTATTGTGAATTAGGTGGGAGCTAACACTTCAGATCATCACTTTTATGTTCAACAATTTAAACAACATATAAAATCTTACCCCAAACTTTCCTTGAACCCTTATTTATAATTTCTCTTTCTCTTATAGAATATTATTTCTCCTTTATCTGTCCACCCTCTAACCTATTGCTTCCACTTCCCTCTCTTCCCCTTCCACTCCTAGTTATAATCAGTCTGTTTCTTTTGGTATGAGAAACTTTTATCTTGTTGTTAGGTGTTGTCAAGTTTGTTCCAACTCACAGTGAAATTATATACAAAAAAAAGCAAAACACTGGCCAGTGGAAAAGAAATAAGAAGTAACATTTGTATAATAAACAGATATATGCACAGCTATATTCATTGCAGGACATTTCACAATAACAAGATAGTAGCTTTTTCTAACAATATTTCATACGATGTTTGCCATTTCATGATTGACTAGCTTCATTCAATATAATACCTCCAAATGCATCCATGCCATGAGTGTTTCACAGTTTCAGAATTATTATTTAGCAAAAAAATTGTCTTCTAACTTGTGTATGTACTTTCAAAACCACCAGCTGCTCCTTGAAAGAAAAGACAGGACTTCCTACGCCCACAAAGAGTTATCATATCTTGTGTATATACTAGAATTTATTTATCCATTCTCTCACTGATGGGCTTTAGGTTCTTACTATCTTCTAGCTACTGTGAATAGTACCTGCCATTAATAAGATTGTGCATATATCTGTTCACTATACAGTTCTTATTAATTCATGGCATACACCAAGGAATGGAACTGCTAGGTCATGCGGTATGTCTCCTCCACAAGGCGGCACTTTGCTCTGTTGTACATAGGGCCACTATGCATCAGGACCAAGTGGACAGCATCTTACAGCATCATAAATGGAAAATAATCTTTGAAACCAAAATTTAAAAATGTTTATGATTCATTTGTAGCTTGTATACATACTAAGTGAAACAAGAATAAGTAACTATATTTGTGTGATTATGCATGAAAAATAATGAATAATTTAGTATTTAACTTTTAAGAGCAAAGCCACTACTGTGGAAAAGAGTGTGTATTAGCATCCTTCTTGGCATATTCCAAAAACTGATCCTTCTTATATGAAATAGCTGCAAATGCACAAAATGTACAGAGCATTAGTTTGGCAAGAAAGTTAATCCTGAGCTGTAGCCTATGGCTGTGATTCAAACTTCCTTATTGTTTTCATAGTTTTAGAATCACTCTTCCAGTTTGCTGTCTTTTCTCAAATACCTGATTTTTTGTTGTTGTGCAAATCTTTTAAAATGCCTCCAAGGGATTATTGTAGGATGATTAAGCTCATTTCTGGGAAGAATGGCACTGCTTCATGAGTTATTTGATGAAAAGCTTGTAGTAAAACTCCTTAAAGTTTCAAGAAGATAAGCAGTTCCACTTTCCTATATGGAATAAATGAATAGTTCTCAAGTACATATGTTCTATGGGTTAGAAATACAGAATCCTTCATTGCATGGATATAAAGACAGAATTCTCAATCATAAGACATACCATACACAAGCACGGGCTAATATAAAGTTGTGCAAGACACGGACCTTTCCATATACATTTTAAGAGTAGATAGGGCATACATAATAGAACCAACTTTGTAATATGAAGGCTACTCAAGTGATTCAAAATAGAAAAACATAAGGAAAAGAAAATATTTTAATTAGGATTAGGGGTCAACATTAAGGCTAAAAGAGGTATATGCCAGCTTCCATTGAGATATAACATCATAACAGCTACATAATAGTTACCAAAAATAGCAGACATGAGAGTGCCCAGAAGGAGAATAACTGAGTGACAGAAAAACAACAATTAACTCTGAGTCAAGATATTTGGTTCCTTAGTTTGAAATTTTAGTCCCATGAGACATTCCAGTTAATTGGCCCAATGACATGGTTAGCACTTCTGTTCTCTGTCCTAATTCATTACATACCGCTTGGGAATATAAAAGCTTGCAAGTGGACATCCAAAGTACCATGGTGTCTGTTCCCCTGAAGCTCCAGAGACAGGCTAGTCAGGAATAGGAGGGAGAACACTGTCTACAGGAAAAACTGCCTCTTTTGTCCTATACCAGAATTGTAGGACACCTTCTTCTTTGGGAGCATTTTCACCAAACACCCCAAAGAAGATTCCTGCTCAAAAGGGAGAGACGGCGGGCCAGATTTTCAAGTTCTTCTCTACTTCAGACTTCACAGAACCCTGAAGGTTGGATGAAGTTGACACTATTGACTTAAAATAATCTTTAACACTTCAAAAGAATTCCTCTGAAGTCTCTTAACACCAAGTAATCATTTAGCCTAATTAACAATATATATTGTCACTGAGCATCGAGCTCTTGTAAGAGTGCTCCATATGAGACACCGTGCTGGGCAAAATAGAGGGGCATCAATAAAGAGGACGAACCTACACCAGATGGCCTGACTTGATGGTCGCAATGGCTGGCTCAGGGCCAGCATTGCTGTGCGGATGGCCACGTCTCATTCTGTGGTCCGCAGAGTTGCATGAAACAACTCGACAGCATCTAAGAAGAACATGGGGGATAAAGGTGATAACTGAGCCTCGAGAGAGATGTTAGGCATCTTAGTTAGGGTCCGGGAATTCGTGTTCAGGGAGGAGGAAGAAGTCATACAAAGATAGTGAGGAGGGTGATGCAAGTAAAGTGAAAGAATCCATTTCACTAAATGGTAGCTATAGAAACTCTTGAATTGTTTTTTTTTTCTATATATGCTCAACAGCAATTCATCAGATTCGATGAAAAACTTAACTCAGAGAATTAGGGAAAGCAAAATCGATAGAGAGCCAGGCCTTGCGATAGAAACATGAAAAGAAAGCGCATTATATAAAACAGAAAATTAAATTTTTCTGGCAACACCCAGTATAGTAGAGGATAGTAGCATTGGAATATATTTCATCAACATATGAATACATAGGAATATATTTTATCAACATTTCAGAATATAGCCTCTCTGTTCTAGGGAGTGGAAGGGGAGGAGCATTGGGAAACATGGAGATTTAATACTGTATTAGGGACATGTTAAGAAAATTTATGCTCATGAACAAAAAAGTGTAAAACCTCACAAGCAGTACCTTTCTGTGTCTACCTGAGCAGGTGGCTTTTTGGAAGGATGTTGCAAGTTTAGACTGTGAGATGCAAGGAGAACTGAATCTGAAGGCAAATGGCTTTCGCACCACCCAACAAAAGGTCTTCTCCCAGTCGCAGCAGGTCTTAAATAGATAACAGGGACATTCTGTCTCCCAAAGCAAAGCCTTTGAGTGGCACTGAGATGACACATACTCAGGAAGCTGTAGAGATGGTTCCTTTGGCGAAGGGAAAGATTAAATAAAGTAGACCACTTCCAAGCTTCATCTGAAACTTCAGATACCATTGATCTCCCATTTGTCTTCTTTTGCTTATGTAGCTCTTCCTGATTCCATCCTCATGAATTATAAAAATGCCATTTATTTCCCTTTGTCTCAAGTATCAAGTGCAAAATGTATCACCCCATCTCCCTGTATCACTGAATATTATTTACTGCAATTAAAATCGACTACAGATTTTTATTGAAATCTGTAAGAAATGCAAAGAGTAAAAGCAAAACCTTCTGTAGATAACATCTCACTATATGTGCAAGTTGTGTAAAAGATTCATGGCATTATAAGTTTGTTTTTTTACAAAGTTAGAATATGTTAATTATATAAAAATCAGAAGATCCAGATAAGATGTAAATCTTCTCGCTGATGAAGGGTAGTTCCTCCTCCCCTTCTACTCGCTAGAACAGAGAGGCTATATTCTGAAATGTTGATAATATTTTTAGTAATCAGGATAATTTTATTTTTAAAAGATGTGATTTTTCTTCATTCTCACAAGTCCAAGCAGGAGGCAGAAATTGTAATTAGATGTGGGCCTTCTGTGAGGTCCACCTGTTCTTGTCTCTTCTCTTCTGACACCAAAACGTGGAATAATTCCAAGATGGAAGCCAGAACTGAGAGGAGGCTAGTAGGAAATCAGTGGAATTGGGTCTAATAGAAACTCTTTACCTGTCTAATTTAGAGCACCAATCCCTTGAGATTTAAGATAAAAGTGTATTTCCTAGAGTAATTGTATAGCAGGATGGGTGCAAGATAGGATATTCATGAATACTTGTTACACTTGTCAACTGATAACACTGTTTGTATTTAAATGTTTTCATCGTTCAGTTCGCATGTAGAGAAAGGGATCTTCCATAGCACCCGACAGTACAGCATATTAAGTTTATTGTGCCTATCCACTAAAGACTGTCACAGGAGAATCTGAAAAGAGAAAATTGTCCCTGGAACTCTATTATTCTCATACTTAATGCTGAATTTATGACTTAAAAGTCCCCATTGTCCCATCATCCTAGCCTGCCTTTTCTGGTAAAGGTCATTCTAAAATGATATCAAGCAAAACATCAGCACTCGCATACTAACTGCCATGAAATGAGGAGGAAACATAAGGCAGGCTGATTACCCCAATAGAGCTCAAATTAGTGGCACAGCAGAACCCCATTACCAGCTTGGTCAGCTGAGAGGTGAAAAAGGTTGGAGGTACAGAATGGCCCTTTGCAAAGCTTTGATGTGTTCATCTCCATGTCACAGCATTATGGGTTGAGACCTATCTTCTGTTGGCTCTGCTATTCCTACAATCTAAAGTGACCTGCTAAGGCATATCCCAGAAGCCCTGGTGGCGTAGTGTGTTTGTGTTGGACTGCCATCCACATGGTCCGCCGTGCAAAATGGCCAGTTGGTACATGGGAGAAAGACTGGGTTTTTCGACTGTTGTCAATAGGTCCATAGTCTCAGGAGCCTGCGGGACTCTACAATGTGCCAGCACTAACTCGACGTCAGGGAAGTCATAGGCAAAGCCAATCCTACGTCATGAACTCTCATTGTCCCAAATGAAGGTTGGGTTTCCAGCTTCCCTTGAGGTCAGGTTAGTAGTGGAAAGGCTTTGACCTTTCCAAATATGAGGGGGTACTGCAAAAAACTCAGAAGATTTTTTTTCAAAGCTCTGAATTTATTTATTTATTTATTTATTATTTATTTATTTATTTATTTTACAAAGCATTCTTACCACCTTCAAAATACTCTCCAGTACACTTAATACATTGATCAACTCTGCAATTCCATTCTTGGAAACAAATTTCAAGCTCAGCTGTTTATATGGCTGAAAGCACCACCCTCATTTTCTTCTTTACCTCTTCTCTATGGTCGAATTTCTGTTCCTTCACATCCTTCTTTATTTACAGAAACAAAAAGAAGTCCCAGGGAGTGAGGGCAGATGGCTAAGGTGCATGGGGCAAGAGAGCCATGCAGTTTTCTTGCCCTACACTAGTTCATTGAGATACCTGCATGATAAAGTTTAGTGTCATGATGACTTCCACAAGTCAGCCCTTTCCTGTCTTGCAGTGTGACACAATATTTTCAGAAGCTCTAAGGGAAAGCTCTATTGAGAGTTTGACCGAGGGATAAAGTTCAAATGCAACATGAGTCTCTTTGGGAAGTTGATGAATATCAAGAATGAGGTTCATCATTAATTGGCATTTTACCTCTTTTGAAATGAGAAGACATTCATAGACTTGAATTTTTCCCACGATATGGTTCTTGTAAAGTGTGTTCAACATCACAAGTTCTGTGGCATTTTTCCTGAGAAGAAAACAAAATTTCACAGCCACATACTGTTCTCTTAACATCAGCCTATGTGACCAGGAGGTGTTGAAGGGATCAGGTATCAAGCATCAAAAAACTAAAAATTATATTATTGCAAATGAGGGGGAGTACAAGTTGGAGACCCAAAGCCGATCTGTAGGTAAAGGACTTTACCTTACAGAAGGGTCACAGGGAGGAGACGGACCAGTTAGGGTGCAGTGTAGCAATGAGGAGACATACAGCTTTCCTGTGGCACTTAGTATGTATGCATAAGTGTGGTTAACCCACCCACACACACAAACACTTTTATGATCCCAGTTCTGCCTTACAAATCCGGCAGAGGATGTGCAATAGTCCAGATAGGAACCAGAAACGTAATCCAGGACAGATGATCGCTTCAAGACCAGTGGTGAGAGTGATGATACTGGGAAGGTGGAGGGAAGGTGAGGTAGAGTGGGGATGGGGGGTAAGGAACATATTCTAAGGCTCTACATATAACCTCTTCTCTGGGCAAGGGGAGACATTGGGCAGATATGACAAAGCAATGATTTATAAATTGCCAAGGGTTCATGGGGAGGGGAGAGTGGAGAGGGAAGAGAAAAATGTGTAGCTGATGCTAAGAATTTAAATGGAGAGCAAATGTTTTTAGAATGCTGAGGTTAACAGATATACAAATGTGCTTGACATACAATGGACATATATATATATATATATGGATAGTGATAAGAGTTGTATGAGCCCTCAATAAAATAATTTTTTAAATGAGGTTCAAGTGAAACTGTTTTTATGAAAAAATTGACTAAATAGAGAGAACCTTGTTATGCAATGCCACTGGGTGCACTAACTCATAGTGAAGTGCTTGATGCTTGCCTAGTGGGAAAAATGCTTACTATAAAAATTCTGCCAAAGGGCTGAACCCCAGTGGCGTATTGGTTGAGTGCAGGACTGCGACCACAGGCTTGGCGGTTCAAATCCAGCAGTGGCTCTCCAGGAGCAAGACTGGGTACCTCTCATGACCACCCAAGGGCAGTGATTCCCCCCCCAAAAAATTCTGCGAAGTGGAGCTTTTCTCCGTTTTTTTTGGAGGGGGGAAGTGTATCCCTTGGCTATATCATTCTAATATGAATACAAATTCCTCCATGCCATTCCAGATTTTTCTCTTCAATAAGACAAGTTTAGTAGTATCTTCATTCTGTTTTTCTACCACGGAGAGGGCAACATTTGTGAAAAAAAGGCATAGAGACATATTTGGAAGCTAAGATAATATGATGAACAACTCATCTTCTACTTATTAGTGCAGGTGTGAAAGTCACTCACCTGAGTCTGTTCTGTGGTCTTGGGCCAGGTTGTTTTAAAGTAATTGAAACCTCTTCTTCCATTATTATCTTTGTCATTGTTACTAAAGGACAATTTCACGCTTAGCATTGTAGAATACCAACATGATCCTTGACCTTGTGATGGTTAAAGATCAATCGAGAGCCAAGAACGTAAGAGAGTTAACCACACTTATCCACACATACTAAGTGCAGAGACAGCTAAGTGCTAGAGACAACTTGGAATACAGCCTCATTCCCTCGGTCTTTTTGCTTTCCTCTCTCCATCACGAAGCCTCAGGTCATGACCTTTCTTCTCTGAGAAGCTTTTTTCACTCACTAACCTAAACTAGCCATTTTCCCATTCATTATGTTCTTCATAACATTTTCGCCATCTGAAAGTTCCTTCATTTATGGATTTATCTGCTATATTTTTTATTTGCTCCACGCAATAAGTTTCCTTATTCTAAAGATCTATCCTAGGTCCTGAAGAATAATAGGTGGATGAAATATGATATTTATCTTTGAAGCGCTTAAATGAGTTACATTTTAATTACAAATTCCCTTATCTATGTCTCAAAAATAGTAAGTACCTTGTATGTTTTTAGATATTGTGACAAAAATGGGGGCATGGTGGAGAACAAGATGACATGACCTTTTTCATTCATAGAGGAAGGTACATTCTGTGAGGGAAAACACAAGGAAAAGGGTGTAAACCATAAAAAAGAGAGCTACTTGATTTACCAGTCTGGGTCAAATTTAAATTGGTTGGTCAGGAAGAGATAAGAAGATATAGACTCGTTCCGGGTGAGTGAGGCGAGGACTCAGAGAGAGCAGGCGAGTGAGGAAGCGGATAGGACAGATGAGAATGAGCTGGGGCAGGACTTAAAAAGGCTTTGGGTAAGCTTTGGGTTTTACACTAAAGAGGCTAGAACAAGATGGATGCTCTTTACACCCTTACAGCCTCAAGTGTCTCAAGCGCTGTGTTTTAAATAAAATCTGTGAACGTTATTAAATTTTATTTAGTTTTAAAATTTGGATTGGAGTTTTTCCTTAAGATTCAGCAGTTTTGAGATGCAGAATTCCTTAATTTTAGAACTGCTACTCTGGTTTGACCAATTCCAGCAGTTGAGCCCAACCTGAGACCAGAATGGAAACACTAGGTCTAACAGATGTGTGTTAACCGGGCACATTGCCATCGAGTGGATTTCCACGTGGAAGGCTTCCCAAGCTAGACGTTTGAAGGGAACAGGCAGAATCAGCATTCTTTATGGAGGACGGCTGGCTTTGAAACCAAGACCTCGCAGAGAGCAGTCTAAAGCTTACCCAGTTATGCCCCAGGGATCCATGGTGAGAGACATCCCAGGTGCAGATGCGTGCTCTCCATGAATTTTCTAACTTCATGTAGCACCACACTGAATAAGAACAAGCATTATTCTGCTCTGGCTACATCTCGTGTTACAGGCTTGGTGTTTAATATTTTACAAATAATATGATATAATCTTTTAAATTATTCAGTGAAGTAAAATGGTATCCTTCTCACATAGCTCTGGAGACTGAATCTGAGTAGATAGGAATATGCAATGAATCTCCGAGCTAGGAAGAGATGATGTATGTACAGTTTTAATCTATGTAGATTTATTTCCTCACATGATTTTTAAACCCTATCCTGGGCTGTCTTCTCTCTGATTTATAAAGAACTTCATTGAATAAATAAATAAGGACTATGTGGTGGCTTAAAAATTGGGTAGATCATATAAATATTTTGTTTTATTTGAAATTGATTGTGAATTTAGTAAATATTAATGTCAGTGAATGTATGCATTTGTCTCGATCTACAAAGCTGCTGCTCCACTAGCCAAAAGTGTTCCCCATTAAACCTTTCTTAAGTCAAAATGGCACAAAGCAAAGAAGCAATTATTCACATTCATATGGGAAAGAATTCTGAGCATTTCCAGAACCCCAAAATAACGTCCCAAATAAGACCAAGTAACACAAAAAACCTAAAATGACACTAATATTTAGTAGGAAGAGGAATGCTGTGATAAATACACCTGTATGAAGTAGAAATTATATATATGTATATACACATCTAGGTGTATATATGTATATGTGTATATATTTGTATATCTATATCATGTAGTCGGCAGAGAGAAATGCTTAGTGATATCACTCCCATGCAGGGCAGGCACTTCCATGGTTATCGTGGCTCACTGCAAAACAAATAAATAGTGAGTGCTGGTTTTACTTTTCACCTTTTTCCCCAACAGTGAAAATCCTTTTCAGATTTTTCCAGTTCATGAGACAGGTACCCATGTAGGTCTTTCGCAAATGTGAAGTGGAGAAAAGCTAAATTCCGAAAAGTGGGAATAACTACAGCTTGACTCTGAATAGTCTGAAAAATGCCAGAGTAGGAAACTAGGTAAACGCTTTCAGATTTACCCAAGTATTCTTCTTACACAGCATTTCCTTTGTCTTTTGGGTGAGGAAGCTTCCTCCAAACCAAAATGAGAGTCCTTAAAAAAGAGAGGTGGGGAATAAGAACCGGCTGCCATTTTTACTGTTTGCTCTACGTTCCCATTCAGTGGGTACTTAGAGAAATAAATCAAAGTGACAATGAGTTGAAATGAAAATCAAGTATTGCTAGAATTTTCATTCAAAGAAGAATTCTTCACAAAGCTGAAAATGGAAGAAAAAGATGAAAGTCATTTTTATTGCTAATGAAATGTCCCTTCGCTGTCAAACAGTGTGCAGCCAGAAGAAAAACGACTTGGACTTGCCCTGAAACTCAAAATACGGCGCATTTCCAACCCAGTCATTAGGCCGATATGAGGTGTCACACACAGTGCCGGTTACAATGGACTGGCTCTGAAAGGCACACTCTGGATGAAATGGTGCCGAGGACACCACTCGGCAGCCTGGGCTAATCTGTTTGCAACGGCGGCCCTGGGAAGCCTACTCCTGCTGGTTCTGACTAAAGCCTGGCCCCATGCACCTGTTGGAAAAGCAGGTGTTTTTTTTTTCCACATATCTGATTTTTAAAATAAGGTAGAAAGATGACAGCTGTGAGCAAATGAAGCCATACTCGGGAGAGGAGCTGCCTCGTGGGATCAGGCAAACAGTTCTTGGAAAGCAGCCCTGCGGCACTTTCTTCAGCAGGTGTGATAGGAGAGCTGCCTCCTCTGGAACTTGGCTGAAATGTTTCCTCTTAACCCTGTCCTCAGCAACACGCGTGCTCGAGTGCTTAAAAAAAAGAAGAGGAAAATTAGCTTCTGTGTCTATAGAGAAATCTGGCAGGAGTTTATGCAACAGACATTCATTCAGCAATCACTGACACGATATCAATGACAGTGCTAATCTGCACCCAGAACACAGAACATTGAAAACTGTATAAGGGAAGGTGACCCTTAACTAGAAGAGATTGAGTTGAGCCTTTAGCATGCATTTGTATGTACTTCTGAACAAACTCCTCAGCAGCACTAAATATCTTCCCTTGAATAACATTTCAACTCTAGAAATACTGATCAACGGTCTCTTGTGTAACATATGTCGTCGTATACCATCGTGGAGAGCTTTCAAGATTTTTCTACTTTAAAAGAGTTAATAAACTCATGTGGCAAACAGATGTGTTTAAAAGAAACTCCAAGTCATCATTATTCCTTGAGGCAAAGAAAAGAAGAAAATTTGCTGTGAATGGCGATGAGTAAAATGCATTGCTTTAAGCGCCCAGTTGCCCACCAGAAGATCAGCAGTTCAAACCCGCCAGCTGCTCTGCTGGATGGACAATGGGACCATCTATTTCTATAAAGATGGACAAAAACCAGCACACTGCACCACAACAATTGGCAGGATATACTGGAACTACCCTGTTGGGTTTCCAAGTCTGTGAATATTTATGGGAGCAGGTGGCCTCGTCTTTCTCCCACAAAAAGATGGGCAGATTCGAAACTTGCAACCAGCAATTCAGAACGTACTACACAACCAGAAGGTTCCTTTCTGCAGAGATCACAGCATTGGCAATCCCAGTGGACCGGTCTACTCTGTCCTATAGAGTTGCTAGAATAAGATCCATTGGATAGCAACAGTGCTGGTTTGGGGTTTGGGGTGGATTGTCATTGTTGTTAGGTGCCATGGAATTCATTTCCAGAGCAACATAGGACCCATAGCAACTGCCTGGTCCTGTGCCATCCCCATAATTGTTCCTATGCTAGACCCCCTTATTGCAGCCACAATGCAATGATGGGAACCATTTAAGAGTATCATCATTGAACCTGGGACTTGGTCCGGATGCATAGGAGAAGATTGGGAGCCAAGATGTCTATTCCATTAGAGGAAGTAATAGAAATCGCCCTTACAGATCCAGAGACTAGGACATAGAAGGAATGGAAAAGGGTATATTATGGTTTGGGAGTGGAACTGTTGGGTTGAGGTAGAGAAATAATATTTCAGTAGAAAATAAGTTTTAGACTAAAAACTTGGTTCTTATTTTGTAGAAACTCAGGGGCCATTAGCAGTTTTTGAACCAGAAGGGGTTGTAAGTTCAACAGATCTTTAGAAACAATGCAGGCAGCTATATTGGCACCATGAAGACAAAACTATGAAAAGGCCATTGCAATAATCAAGGCAAGACTGCCAGGACATATAGTATTGGACGGAGGTGGCTGTGCGACATTTGGTACTCAAATGAGAGAGGGTTGCAAGTGAGGATCGGAGTCAACGGGAATATGCTTTAGGAGTGAGGACATAAAGAAATGAATGAGGAAGCCTGGAGAAGGACAAAAAAAATGCAAGGAAAAGGAACTGAGCAGGGCCAGGGTGAACACCGGCATGAATTGCAGGCTTTACCATGGTGAGGCAGAGGGTACATAGAGGATTTTAAGGTTGGTGAGAAGAAACCCCAAAGGGGTTGGGGATTGGGTCAACTGGAGGTGATAAGCACACCCAGGCCTGACCAAGTCATTAATAGACACGTGTGACGTGTGACTAACAATACTTTGAAACCATCCAAGCTGACAGAAGCAAGTGGGGAGAAGAGAAAAATCTGCCAGTTCTGCTTTGTCACTTGTCGTGCCTCTATGCACATGTGTGTGAGTGGGCAGGCACATGTGTGTGCACATACATACTTGTAATGTATACACATATACATACCAGCATAAACATAAATGTATTTTCTATCTATAGAATTGTGATATATTCCCGTCTCTTTGCTTTTTCTTTTCAGAAATGAGATCAAATTTGGTGACATGTCCTAAAAGCACAAGCATCAAGTTATAATGAGTTAAAGTTTTATAGCATCAGTTATGGCATACACATAGAAAAGAAGCCTCTGTAAGATTTCGTCCATGTTTTAGTAATGTTTTAGTAATGCTTGTACACTTTCACGTATTGCATGATCCCTTTGAACCTCACAGCATAACCCCAGATATTCACACAGGAATTATTTTCTCCAATCTGCAAATGAAGAAAGTTGTCTTATCAAGAAAACTCCCTGTTCTCTAAATCTTGAACTACAGATGTATCTTTAAACATTTTTTGGTCTGCATTGCACACTTTCCCTTCTTGCTTTCTTTAGGTAAAGATTTGACATGACTGCACCCAGACTAGACCTAGCATTGTCACAGAGTTGGTTGTGATTTATAGTGACATCCCAGAAGGCTCCTCAGGCTGTACTTCATCTCTACAGGAGCAGAGAGCCTTATCATTTGCTGGGGAGTGACGGGGGAGCTTGAACTGTCAACCCTGTGCTTCGCAGTCCAAAGTTTCCCTGGAATTCCTATCAGCGCTGTTTTAAATGAGAATGAAAAAGTAAAGAAAAGAACATAAACATATTGAAGACAAATATTGAAGACTTCATTTGCCCTCACCTGGAATATTTAATGTCTAAAATGTATGTGCTTACAAAGGTATTTTGTAAAATTTCAATATTCACTAAGTGATTCTTAATAGTCAAAGACCATCTCCTCTCTCATGAGTGTGACCATTATGTCATTTGTCAGCTTCCTTATAAAGGCAGGCCATCTGTGGAAGATAGCTGCTGACTGGCAAGGAATCGGAATTTAAAGAATCACTGGGGAGAAAGGAAACCGCACTTGAGTAATATTAATATTTTAGTTAAAACTTGAAGTTTGAATATTCAGGAGGTTTTGGACATATCCTACACTACTGTCAGTCAGGCGCTGGAGAAAAAGTAGCAACACAGAAATGTATTTGTTGCCTGGGGCATGTTTTAATTTGGATTCAATGATTCAATGCTGCTTGTACAGTCCAAATAAAAACTTTCATTTTGGAAGCTGCCTTGTAAGGATTTGGGGGTTACCATCTCCAAGCAGCTTAAGTACCATCTGGCAGAGCATGCTTATTGTTTAAAATTGGTTTAGAATTGTTTATAGGTAAAGAAAAATAAACTTTTATTAAATGC
Organism: Nesogale talazaci; assembly: GCA_004026705.1. Classification (NCBI taxonomy): domain Eukaryota; kingdom Metazoa; phylum Chordata; class Mammalia; order Afrosoricida; family Tenrecidae; genus Nesogale; species Nesogale talazaci. The sequence goes on along the minus strand of PVJH01000826.1, from coordinate 10,981 downwards.
TGACATGTTCCCTTTCCCATTTTATGGAAAGGGAATATGCCATCAGTCAGGCAGCAATAAAAACGATCTTCTGCAGGAGGAAATGTTATTGTCATTAACCTGGGGTTTCACCATGGCACATTTCAGCAGGACTGGAATCAAGGTGGGGGTTTTCTGACATGTTTCACCTGTATTTATTTATTTTTATCAAGTTGTTTTGCAACTGAAAAAAATACTGTGGCTGGGAACCCTGGTGCTTGCTGGGGCCTCAAGGGACCCATCTGCTAAGATGGGGTCGTTCTTCCTGAGGTTTCTGTCTCCAGCTTGTGATTTAGGAACACCGGCTGGATTATTTCCAAGGTTAAGCTAAGAGCTTCTTTGGGTAATTGGGGTCACCTTCACTTGGGCAGTGATTAGTTTGAGGTAATTTCTTTTGGCTCATCTTTGTCCTGCTCTCTAAATATATCTTCCGAGATAATAGCGAAACTTTTAAAAAAGAATAAACTAGTTTTAGCTGGTGTGAGATTCATAGATGGTCAACTTTCGTATTTAGAGAGCTAGAGAGATTTCTATTTATCAATATCAGAGGGGCTTCATATTTGGGTCCCCTCCAAAGAAAGCTGATGCAAAAGAATGTGGACACTGTCAAACAGTACCATTAATGTCACACACAAGTAAAATTTGTTAAAGATAAATTTTAAATGGTTGCAACAGTACAGCAGAGAACTACAGGAAATCGAATGTCAGAAGAGGATATGGAACAAGGAATATCACTGCCGACGGCAGATGAATCTTGTCTAAAGGCAAAACAGACAGAAAGATGGTGATCGGTGCTATGTTGACGATAGGAAGGCCTTTGACTCTTTGGACCATCACAGGCTATGAGTAATATTGACAAGAATGGGAATTACAGAACACCTCATTATACTCATATAGACTCTACATCAAAAGAAAAGCAATAGTTCAAAGGAGAACAAAGGGATACACTTTGGTGTCAAGTCAGTGCTTCTTGGTAGCAGTACCTTGTTGCTTACTGAGACAATAACTCCTTATGGAAGTAGAACGCTCAGTCTTGGGAACTGCAGGCTCATGCATAACTGCGATACCCTCAGGGCTTCCTTCTGCATGTGATGGTGCTTGATTTCGGGAAAGACACATGTCAGTCTTGTCTACTGTCACCATACTTATTCAATCTATATGATGAGCAAAAAATAATCTGAAAGTTAAATTCGATGAAGATTTCAAACATAAGAAAACAAAAACCCTTACTCTTGAACTGATAGATTGCATCATAGCAAGGACTGATATTGTCAAGGGTTTCATTTGATTTTTACCCACAGTAAAGGCTCATGGAAGCAGCAGTAAGTATCACATACTGCATAGAATTTTAACAGATTTCTTCCCAAAGGCCTCTTTAAAGTTTTGCGGAACAAATAGGTCACTGTGAGGACTGAGGTGCTCCTGCCCCAAACCATAGTATCTTCCATCACTTCGGGAAGAAGCCTGAAGAACAATGGATGCCTTTGAAGGATGGTGCTGGCAAAGCATACCGAAGACACCAGAAAGACAAATGCAACTATGAAGAAGTGATTCTGAAGAGAGAGGGTATATTATCAAGAGGGATCAGTCCCCGGAGAAGGATGTCAGCCTCTGTCTTGATACAAAGGAGAGGGTCAGAGAGAAAGAGGGAAGACCTTTAGTGATATGGACTGACAGGGAGGGTTCAAACACAATTGTGGGGATCATGCAGGACCAGGAAGTGTTTCCTGATTTTGTTCACCGGGACCCTGTGGGTATAAACCAACTCAGGGGCATCTAATAGCAAAGAGAGAAGAGGAGATAGGCAAGACAAAGAGAGATTGAAAGGTAGAAAGAAGATAGCAAGGGAGATAAAGAGAACAGGCAATTTGGAGCCACAGGGGTTGAGCACTTGGCTGATCACCAAAGTGCTTGGTGTTCACACCCAATAGGTCCCTCCTGGGGAGAAAGATGAGGTCATCTGCATCTATAATGATGACAGTCTTTCAAACCCCATGAAATAGTGCTACTCTGTCCTAAATATACAGTATAGAATGCTTAGGGGTTGCACAGCAATAGTTTTAGATTAAAAAACTGCACCAACTTTGTACATACTTAGACATGTATAATATTTAGAAGAACAAACTAGTTCATCTGAAAACTTAAAAATTAAAAGATTTTTTTTAAAAACATGATATAGCGCTCAGAAATAAGAATTTTTCCACCCTTCACTCCCTTTGTTTTTTTCTTGCCTAAATTTGGCACTTGTGAAGAGAGCTAAAAAATGAAACACTGTCTTCTAAAAGGAGCTCTTTCTTTTTTTTGACTCAAAGTACTCTTTTTGAAGCTAAGGATTGAGAATCAGGTTTCAGAAAATTAACTGCTGTTTAAAACTTAGACCTACAAGTGTACTCTGCATTATCCGATAGGCTCTCATGTTATATTTGTCTTTATTGCTATGGGATCTTAAACTGAAAAAAAAAAAAAACCTGCAGCGTTCCAGTGCTACCGAAATAGGACATTGAGTATAAGAGAGTCTTACATTTAAACAGAACTTGATTGAAATCAGATAATGCTGTGGGTCATCTTTCCTTCATTGGCTGATTTTTTTTTCTTTACAGAAAGATCTCCAGTTCTTTCTTCAACAGTGTCTCTGGGTGGTCTTGAGTTCCCAATATTACAGTTAGAGTTAACAGCTGATTGTATTAACCCTTACAGACTCCTACATCAGAATAGTCTTCCCCTATGGACTAATGCAAAAAGATGTTCCTGTTTCTTTTAGGGGTGAGGAGAAAAGAGTTTAACCATGGAGGGGGAAAGCAACTAAACCTGGAGAAAGAGAAAAAGATAATATGAAAAAGGATTTGAAGGCTGGAATGTGCATACAGTAGCCACTTTAGAACTTGTTTGTTGATTACGGAAACCTACGGAGAGGAATGAGGCCATCTCCATTCTCTTTCATAGAATCTATGAGATTTAGGATGATTGTTGCATTTTGGTTTTGTTTCGATTTGTTTGTTTATATTGTGGTTCAAAGAAAAACATAGCAAAGATACTTGACAGTTTGACAACTTTGCATGTACAATTCAGTGATATTGGTCTGTCATGCAACTATCACCACCATCCTTCTTTTGATTTTTCCACCACCATTAGTAGACATGCAATACATATTCATCTCCACCCCGGATAACTAATGATAAAGCATGACTTTGATCCATTTACCTATTCTATGTAGCTGAGCTCCTATACAGTCTGTGTCCTTTTGTGACTCACATAGTCTCGGGATTTCACTCAGTATAATGATTTCAAGATTTATTCCCATTATGATATGGCCCGGGGTTTTATTTGTCCTTATAATTGCATAGTATTCCTCTGTGTGTATGCATAGCAATCTTATATCTATGTCCCTGTTTGGTGGATATTTTGGCTGTTTTCACAGTTTAGCATTTGTGACTAGCACGTCACTGAATGTTGGATCCTCTTTGCATTCCCGTTGTCAACGCTTTAGGGTTTCTATCCAAGAATGGCATGTTGGGGTCGCATGGTCATTCTATGTTCCATTTTTCAGGGTGTTCTGATCTGTTTTCCACAGCAACTGTCATGAACATTCTGTGGCACTGTTTCACTGTGCCCAAATAGGGTCATAATGAGGCATAATCAACTTCATTGTAGTGTGCTTCCTGGTGAATGCTAGAAGGTCAGCAATCAGACAAACAAAAACTAGACCCTCAACAAGATGGAGTGAGTGACACAGTGGTTATAACAATGGGTTTAAACATAAGTGGAATATTAAGCAGATGGATATCTAACACTCAAGCTGAATTTGATCATAACCAGATAATATTGTAGGTCCTCCTTCCTGCTTGGACCAGCTTCTGTGAGAAGGGCGCAGAAGCAGAATGTTTCTTTTATTGTAAATGGGTTTTCTGTGAATTGTAACCAACTCACCAGCACTAACAACTCCTTTACATCTGCTTGGAAGTGACAGGAGTGTGTCAAATGAAACATTTTCAAGATAGAATCCATGGTTTGTCTGCACACAAAATATTATAGTACCTTTTTGACATTTTTCATATTAGTGAAACTCTCTACCCTTCATTTAACTGTGAAAATCAGAATTCTGAAGAATATCTATAATGTCATACCCTTTTTTATCGATGATTATCAATTCATTACTAAAGCATCCCTAGTATATAATCCAAAAAAAATTCAAATAGATTCTACTTTGCTTCTTCCACTGCCCACTGGTCCTGGTCATCATTAGTTGCTGCTGAGACTCCAGAGTGAACTCACTAACTGGTCTTTCATAACTGACTTGATGATCTTCCTTCACTGAAATTCATACTCTCAATTATAATAGGTGTAATATTATTCCCCCCAAAATAGGAATTCGCATTATATTGTATCCCATCCTGTATCTCCGTTGGGAATCTTTCAAGAGTTCTCTATTGATCTTAGGACAAAAACCTACATCTTCAGCTATTTTTCCAAATCTGTGCTTTCTTTCTCCACATCTCTCTCTCCCAGTTGCTCTGGTTTTATCTCAATTCCATGTGTCATGTTTCTTATTACCAAAGATCTTAAATACCTTTTATTCAACATTACACTCCAGTCATTCATTCTGACTCATCCTGGTTTACATGGGCTTATGTACTCCTCTCCTTGATCAGTTTCCTTGTATTTCACATTCATGGATAATTGCCTCTCCTTTCAATAATTTCAATATGTAGCAATTTATTCATTGATGATTCTATTAATCAATCTCTGTTTTCCTTCTTCCTTCCCTGTCTTATCTATTTCTCCTTTTTCTGCAAGAAAGTATGTATCAAATCACTTTTTCTGACAACTGGACTTCCACCACCTAATTAATTCCATACTATATAGGAGGGCTTTAATAAGAATTTTTTAATAAATAAAGCTCTGAATTAGATAATCATTGTTCCTTGTATAAATGTTGGTGTTAGCAGGGTCAACTAATGCTCACCTAATAAAGTTTAGAATTGCAACCCCCACAAAGGTGAATGAACAACAGAAATGTGGGTGTAGGGAAACAGTGGTCAGTGTAAGTTATGACAATGATACTAATTTGTCAAGTTTTAATGAGGGTTGTGGGAAGGAGGGGACAAAGGGAGAGATGATAGAAGTGCTCAAATAGGAAATAAATGTTTAGCAAATGATGGTAACACATATACAAATATACTTCATGCAATTGACTGTTATAAGAGCTGTAAGAATGACAAGACTTTGTCTCCTGTACTTTGGACTCGACATCAACAGATGCCAGGCCCAGGAGAAGGATATTACGCCAGGTTAATAGAGACAAGATGGATCACCACAGTGGCTGCATCAATAGGCTCAAGCAGAAGAACCGTTGTGAGGATGGCACAGGGCGGGGTAGTGTTTCATTCTGTTGTACATAGAATGGTGATGAGTAAGCAACAACAACCCTAACAACAGAGGGTTCCGTTTTTGTACTGGAAACCAAAAAGCCTGTCATCTCTAGGAAATAAGGTATAGAACAGAACACTGATCACTTTCCTATACGATCTGATTTTGTTAGCCAGTTTCACAAAATTCAAACTTTCAAATTAAAAAAAAAATGCAGTGACATTCAGAGCTTAATTTGAATATCCCACTGAGGAACTGCCCTTCACTTCCCCTTCCTGAGATTTGTTAGCCTTACCTCATATGTTGTCCTTCACATCCAAACGTTCTTTATGTTCACTTTACTGTGGGCCAGTTTTTGCCAAATATAGGTATTCCTCAAAAGGCCCGGATCGGTGAGCCTTGCCTTTTGAAGTTATTTCTGACAACTGGCATTCTCTGTGTCCTACTTAGCTTCCAATCTGGGAAGAAACAAAAGGGAAATATAGACATTTTAAAAATCAGTACCAACATAAATTTGTGTAATTTCATATATGCAAAAGCCTGTGCATATGCTATGTTGCATATGCTGCATAAATTGTGCATTGTAGCAAGTTTGTATAACACACAACTTATTTTAGAACACACACACATGGAGGTTGGGGATCATTTTTAGAAAACATTATCAGTTTCTAAAGCATTGCAGGTTTAGGTTTTTCAGAAGACAAAACATCTTTTAACACAAAGTCTTAGTTTTTAAAGCTTTATACTCAATATTGATGTAGGTAGTATATTACAGTCTAACTAAAGAAAAGTTCAAGAAGATTGATAAGGTGAATAAGTAGAGAACTCTGAAATTTTGCCACCTGTAATTTAGTCCATGTCTCTGTTCTTCTCACCTTTTAAGATGAAGAGATGACTGTGAAGTTCTGAAAGCTTATTAATATATTATTCATAAAAGGAGTCCAAAAAGGGTTGTTTGGTGCATTCTTTTGAGTCTGAAAATACATGTCCTTACATCTAAGAAATAAAACAGTGAATAGAAATAATGTCAACAAACATAAGGAAATACATCATTATCTATTTGAAGATTCACTTTTTCTGGAAGATTGCACACCTATTTTTTTTAATTGATGATTCTAGAGTACATCATACATAGGATTGAATATTTTTGATCCCTAATTCAAGTATGCAGAATGATTGCAAAATCATATATAAACTAAAATTACTACCTATTCAGTTGATGATTTTGTGATATATATAGATTGAATTAAAATGGGTATAAATGAGAAAATTTCAATATAAATTAAATTTTGTCTCTTTTTAAAACTGCCTCAAAATCCTAAATTTTTTAATTGGGCAAAAAAAATTATAGTCAAATGTATAGCAAGAATTTTTGTCAACAATGGTGCTAGGCTTATGGAAATGCAAGATTTATTTTCTTATTTTCCCCTATAGTATAAAGAAAGGTCTGCAGGTGGGCATAAATCCTTCAAAATGACATTCTTACAATGATTCTTTTTCCTTGGTTATCAGCTGCAAATTTAGACTGTGGTGGGCTGGGTAGTCTAGAGAAACAAAACCAATAACACACACATGTCTAAGAAGGAAATTTCTAGCAAGAAGGAATTTCCATTAAGAAGGTATCCCATCCCAGCCCACCTCAAGTCCATGGGTCCAACATTTGCTGGAACTCTCTTCAGAAAGGCAGGGGGCCCCTCTGCAGGCGCACACAGTCTCAGAAGGAGGAAAGCAAAGGGCCAGAGTGAGAGCAGTGTGCACAATCTCTTGATTACACAGTTCACACCCTCAAGAGGCATCATCAGGCTGTGACCTCCACCCCTACACTTTCACACAAGTACAGGTAGACATAAAATCTGACCTCCACATAGACATTTTGCGTGCTATGTATCAATATTGAAAGTATGGTAATATTTTTCTCATGTTAGAGAAGTTTCTTCCATAACATGCATGGCTAACAGCTCCATAATTAACCCTTAGAAGTTAGCTAAGGGAATTGCACCTTCTAAAGGAATTACAGTGCCTAATAAAATCTGATAAATAGAATTTCTTACGGCATTTTTAAAATGTTCAAATATGAAGAAAAGCATGAAAGAATATTAGAGTGAAAATTTGATACCCAACACAGATTCTGTAACATTATACACTGTATTTTATTATTCATTTTTCTATTAATTCCTCTATTAATATAATTCCATATAATCTGTTCCAAAGCATAAACACTGGTACAATTATCATGAAATATTTCAATATGAATATAATGAATGAAAATATTATTTTGGTTAGATATTTTTATATTAAAATTTACATACATGAAATACTGTTTTTAAGAGTACCATTCTCTGAATTTTGATACCTAATCTAATTCCTTTTAAGCTACAGAATACTATCAGAAACACATAAAATTTCCTCAGACCCCTTCTCAATTGATTTAGACCTCCCAGAGGCAAACTCTGTCTTGATATAATTGTCAGCAGTGATACAATGATCCTCTTCTATAGTCTGTAGAAATGGGACCATGTAGTCCACACTCCTTTATTTAAGAGCTCTCTTCCCAACTGAAGAAGTCCTAGTGAGGACCAGCGGTGAGAGTGGGGATGCTGGGAGGATGGAGTAGAAAGAAGGAACTGATTATGAGGATCTACATATAACCTCTTTCCTTGGGCACAGACAACAGAAAAGTGGGTGAAGGGAGACATCGGACAGTGTATGATATGTCAAGATGATAATAATTTATTATCAAGAGTTTATTATCAAGATATTTATTTTTATCAAGATAATAATAATAAATTGCCAAGGGTTCATGAGGGAGGGGGGAGTGAAGAGGGAGGGGAAAAATGAGGAGCTGATACCACGGGATCAAATAGAAAGCAAATGTTTTGAAAGCGATGAGGGCCACGAATGTACAAAGGTGCCTGACACACAATGAATGGATGTATGGATTATGATAAGAGTTGTATGAGCCCCCGATAAAATGATTTTAAGAAAGAAGCCCTTGTGAAGTAGTGTGTTATGTTTTGAATTATCTCTCACAAGGTCGGCAGTTTGAAGCCACCATTGCTTCCTTCACAGGAGAAAGGTCAGGATCTCCACTCCCATAGAGATGAGTAATCTCAGAAAACACAAGCGGCCATTGAACTCTACCCTACATAATCGATTTGCTGTTGTCAGTGAGATTTGCTGTTTTATTTTTGGATATACTTAATATCTTTTGCAATTATCTATATGGTTTCATGGATCAATAGCTTGTTTATTTTATTATTGAGCAATACCCTATTGCTGTATCATATATGGACAAAATGTATCACATGTTGATAGTGATAAATACCTGGCTTTTTCTAGCTTTAGGTTATATGATATAGCAGCAAGAGCATTCTGGTTAAAGGTGTTTTTTTTTTCTGAGGAGACACTGTCATTCATTGGGGGTAAATAGATAAATGCAAAAATTCTGAGAGTTAGATACAACTCACCTGGACTAGGAATTTTTCCATCACTATCCATCAACATGAGTGAGATTATTGGTTGTTCCACATCCTTGCCAAATTCCGGTGTTTTTCATCTTTTTCTTTTCAAATATTTTACTGCATATATGGCAGTTTCTTTCTGTGGTTTTTATTTTCATTTTCTCAATGATTAATCATCTTGTGCACTTTTAACTGCATACTTTTGGAAGTTCTACAAAATTTGTCTATTATTACTATTGCTACTGAGTTATAGTAGTTCTTTACGTGTCTTGGATGCTAACACTTCTCATATAGATATTTCACAATTTTCCTACACTGAGGCTTGCCTATATGTTTTCCGAATGATGAGTTATAAATTTCAAAACTCTTAAATTTATCTTCATCCAGTTTATCTTTATTTTTTAGAAAACAGTGCTTTCAATATCATGTGTTTTTAATTTCATGTCTATAAACTCTTTGGTGTACTCTAGGTCACAAAAATATTCACCTGTGTTTTCTTCTAGAATATTTATATGTAGATCTATAATCCCATTTTAATTATTTTTTTCCATACAGTATGCTGTTTAGTTTGAGGCTGATTTCTTCACATATGGGTACCCAGTTGTTCTGACAACACTTTCTAGAAATATAGTTTTTCATATATAAATAGTCTTTGTATCTTTGTCAAAAATCATTGTTATATATATGATTTATAAGCATCCAAATCTTCACTATTAAAACTGTTCATTCACAGGTTTTAGTTCTTCATCAATATTTCAATGGCTTGAGTATTATAAATTTAGATTGTTTTTTAAAATCCATGCAATATGATGCCTCCCTCCAAATTATTTTTTTTCAAGTATACTTCATTCTAGTTTCCTTGTTTTTATATATAAGTTTTAGAATATAATTAAAGCAAATCCTTCTGGCTTACTTAATGAAAGTGCATTAAATTTTTAGATATATTTGAGGATAACTGACATTTTTTCATTGTTGATTTTTCCAATCTCTGAACTCAGTATCATTAATATTAGACTACATTGATTTATAGCACACAGCTCTTGTATTTATTATCTTAGATCACACCTAAGTATTATATAACTCTAGGAGCCCTGATAGTATGGTGGTTATAGATTGGACTGCTAAATCTGCAGTTCAAAACCACCAACTGCCTTGCAGAAGAAAGACAAAGTTTCTTATTTGCATAAAAAACGATAGTCTAAGCTGGTACTGGGGACCTAACTGGAGGGAGGATGTTTTGAGGGTGACGGTGGCAACAAGTGTGCAAATGTGGTCTGCACACAATTGACATATGTATTGATCATGATGAGAGTTGTATGAGGCCTCAATAAAATTATTTATTTAAAAAAATAAAAGGAGAGAGAAAGAAGAGCCTATGCCATGGGCTCAATTAGAAAATATTTAGAAATGGGAATGGCAACATATATACAAGTGTTCTTGAAACAAATGATGTATGGAATGTTATAAGAGCTGTAAGAGCCCCCAATAAAATCATTAAAAAAACTGTAGTCTATGAACCCCACAGGACAGTTCTATCGACTCAATGGCAGGAAGTTTATGATAACAAGTGAAGGATAATTTTAAATGGTATTACATTTAAAACAATAATTTAAAAATTTTCTGTACTAATCTATATAGATAACATACTGGATCTATATGGGCTGATCTTGAGTTCTGTGAATGTGTTAAGTACTTATAAATTCCAGAATACTATTTGACAGCAAGATCCTTTGAAGATAGATATCTCTCTTAAAGTATAATGCTATAGGTGATATGATTATATCTACCTGCCTCCAAGGAAATGCATATAATATAATTATTATTCAGATTTTTTTATCAACTACTAAAGATAGAGATGCAGAAATTTTAGAATTCTACCAACCTCTTCAGTATGAAATTGGCCAAACATGAAGAGGCACTTATGATTATTGGAGATTAGAATGTAAAAGTTGGAAACAAAAAGGAACAATACTTAAACAATATGATTCAGGTAAGAAAAATGGAGCTAGAGATCACATGATAGAATTTGTAAGAGGACTGACTTGTTCATAGAAAATGCTTTTTTGCTTCACAACATGAATGGAAACCACACACATAAACTTCTCCAGATAGAATACACAGAAATCAAATGGACT